>JAKZJZ010001039.1:0-32740 GCA_022702705.1 Papilionanthe hookeriana x Papilionanthe teres | reverse complement strand
CAATTGATGTGATTAATTTTCTTCTTCTTCCAATTTCTTCACATCATCTTGTGAGGTAACATATGGATTAAACAAAATGCAGAAGCGTAACAGGGCATGCTTAATGCATGAGGCTTCATGGCAATGTTGGGGCTTGTGCGGGTTTGATGTAAAGTCTTACTATGGTACTGAAGTCTATATTTTCATGATTCAAAAAAAAAAAAAAAAAAGAAACTATTGAAAAAGATTAACCGCTATTGTCAGATTGTATTAGTTTCTAATGTGTAATGGAGACAAAACTTAAAGCTCTTTTATGAGGAAATCGTAATATAAAATATCATTTTAGATTTATACCTAGGCCACGCTTGTTACATGATTTGGTGTTTTAAGAAAAAGAATCGACTCATTGCGAAGTTGAGGTGGCGGAAATAAAAATGCTAGAATGGATTCATGGCAAAACTAAGAAGGGGATAGTGAAAATGATTATTTTAGAGAGATGGTGAAATGATTATATTAGAGAGATAGTGAGAGAACTACATTTTGAAGAAAAAGTAGTTTAAAATAAACTTTGGTGGTTTAGGCTTGCACAAGGAGGTTTAGAAGGTATATTAATAAGATGGGGATGAGGAATCATGTGACAGATATAGAAAAAACATGTATATTTAATATAATGTAAGTAGGAGTTTGCATAAAAGGCATTTAAATTTGAGTCTGACATTTTATCGAACATTCAATAAAAATAATGTTAAAGAACGATTAATAAAGCAGACTTGAATCTTTTGGATTAAGCTAATAAAGATTATACTTGTGAATGATCCAATTTTTAGCCTTTTCATCCTCGACTTAAGCTCATCTCAAGGTTATTCAGTTCAATCTCGCGTAGAGCTAGGCCTAGTTACATTGACTCTATAAAGTCTTGATTCATTTTAAATTGAATTTATTAATTTTGATAAAAGAGAAAGCAAAATTTAATTGTTTTTAAATTTGACCTTCAAAGGCATTCTTAGTCTTGCACATGCTAGTGCATGAATACAAATTAAACTATATATTACATGCAAATTAATTTTTGTACACATGCGTGTTTAGTTGCATCTATAAGTTACTCCATACACATTTCCATCTGATTAGCTAGCGCAATTTGACGTTGGTCTGTAATAAACCAAGGTTGATTTAAAGTGGGCCAACATTGTGATTTTAGCTTGATGTGAGCACAATAATGCAAGCAATTTATGTGATGTTTTCAATTTTCAAGTCAAATTTATAATTTAAAAATCCATGTTTATGGGGTTAAGCAAGGTGCCTTAAATTAAAGAAACTTATAGATAATTGTTGATTCATTTTGATATAAGGTTTTTGGTCCATCAACATTGAATGTGGAAAATATTGAAAAACATTAGTGTTAATAAAAAAATGCTTCAAGTCAATTTCTTTATAAATATAAATAATATGACGTGGGCACTTGGAACGGTGCCCGAATTCGGGCGCAGAACAACACCTATAAGAGGGGTGCTTCGAAATCGCGGGGGCCCTAGTTCCACGAATCGACGCGAAGCGGGTGAGGACCCACAATGTCACAAAGGCGGGAGAATTCGCAGCAGGGGGAGGGATCGTGAATCCTCACGATCGAATTGAGCTTTTCACAACGGATCTTTTCTGGGAAGAGTATTGTGGATTTTTCTTGTCTTTTCCACCCATTTCCTCTTGTGTTGAAGTAGGAGGCTATAAATAGTTGTCCACTGAGTGTGTGGGAAGCAGTTCTACTAAAGCTGTATTCTAATTTCATGTGTAGAACCTCTTTCTTCTTGTTAGGGCTGGAAACGATGATGGATGGTGCTTTGGCTGTATCCTGTTCCTAGGTGGTGTTGTAAACTTCAAACTCCTTTGCTACTACTCACTGACCCCTTTTCCCTTTCTCCCCCCTAGCTGTCTATGCCCCCACTTTCCTCCATTACTTTACCGCCATCCCTACTTCCTCAACGATCTCACCATCCAATTTTCCTACAACCAACCACACACAATCCCTTAGCTACCCAACCGTCCCTTACCCCGCCGACGTTGCTACAGCCTTTAGCTCTAGCCAGAAATTCGTCTATTATTGTATTTCTCTTTTGTTCGAGTCGTGTTATATTGCTACTTTTTTATTAATGAATGTTTACCTTTTTTGTATTACGCCACATCCCAACTAGTTCCGGTACCATTTGGTATCAGAGCTAGGCTCAACCCTAGTTCTATCCTAGAGTTCCCCAACACTCACCCCTACCCAATTTACCTCCATCAATTTTTTTCCAATGCCGGACTCCAGCCATGCCACCAAATAGAGATGCTTCAGGCTCTGCTCTGGTAGAGATCGAGTGAAATTTGTCGTCTGCAATGAAGAGTAGCCGAGTTAGGTAACAAGAACCAGGACGAGATTACTTTCGACCGCGATCGAGGGTCGTAGGGAAGACAGAGAGGATGATATTAATTCATTCCAAAGGGGATATTAATCCGTTCCAAAGGGAATATCACAACGACGAAGAAAATCGGTCATGCTGTTTTGGTATCCAATATCAAAGGTTGCCGATAGAAGATGCCCCTTATGTACGTCAGAGGGACTTTAGCATCAAGATGGACCTCCCAAAGTTCGAGGGACCCCGATGAGTTTATCGACTGTAATCAAGATGGTCCTCCCAGAATTCGAGGGAAGCATGGACTTTGGCATCAAGATGAACCTCCTAGAGTTCGAGAGAAGCATGGGACCCTGATGAGTTTATCGCTAGTTGCAAACATTCAAATGAATTTTTGAATATAAATACGTACCAGAGGAAAAATGAGTTAAGCTGGCTGCAATTAAACTAAAGAAAAATGCCTCCTTATGGTGGGACAATCTACAAAGGTAGAAGAGGGAAGGAAATGAAAGGATAACTAAGTGGGAGAGAATGAAGAATGTAATGAAACAAAAAAAAAAACCCCTCTTTGACCACCTGCAGTTAAAATAGGACTTGACAGAGCTTGAGAACACAATCATTGGATATCTCGGAGGCCTAAAACCCGCTATTAGCAAGGTGGTATAGCTACAGTCATATTATACGTTAGAGGATGTCCAAATACTAGCCCTAAAGGCGGAGAGACAACAAAAGCAAAGCAACCAACAGTCGTAGTTCAGACCACCGCCTTCAACTAACCAATATCATTTGCAACTGCTACATCATACAACATTTCAACCACGTTGAACGTGTCGACTTAACACCATACTTTGAAGAGCTTGGAGCTTCGCAAACGAGGTCGAAGCTTCCCCAACCTTGGGAGAATGATGCGAGCACTTGGAACAGAACCCGAGTTCAGGCGCAAAACAACTCCCGGAGAGGGACACTTTGAAACCGCGGGGGAGGAAGCCCCGAAAATCTATGCGAAGCGGGCGGGGACACGCGATCTTGGGAAGGCGGGAGAACCCACTGCAGGGAGAGAAATCATGAATTCTCGTGATCTAGCTATTTGCACCGTTTCTTTTTTGTGAAGAGTGGTCTGGATTTTTGTTGTCTTTTCCACCCCTTTTCTCTTGTGTAGAAGTAGGTGCTACAATCAACTGTTCCCTGAGTATTTGGGAGGCAGTTCTACTAGAGTTTTCTTCTAATCTCCTGTGTGGAGTCTTTTCCCTCTTGTTTGGGCTATAACCGATGGCAGGTGGTGCTTCGGCTGTATCCTGCTTCGAGGTGGTGTTGCATACTTCAAACTCCGCTACTACTCACCGTACTCCCCTAGTTGTCTACCACCCCCACATTCCTCCACTTTACCGCCACACCTACTTCCTTCACGATCTCGCCATCCAAGCTACCTACAGCCACCACATAGTCCCCTACCTACCTAACGGCTGCTCACCCCGCCGACGCCGCTGCCGAATTTGTCTCTCTTCCTATAGCTCTAGCCAGGGATTCATCTATTATTTTATTTTTCTTTTGTTTGAGTCGTGCTGTATCACTACATTTATATTAATAAAAGTTTACTTTTTTTGTATTATGCCACATCCCACTACTTGGGAAATGATATCAATAATTAGGAAAACTTGTTTTCTTATGGAGTGAATCCCATTGACAGACTAACTTGATTGCGGTATAACAATTAGTGTTTATGTTAAAATCTTTTATAGGTTTGATTACATATTCCTTTGTATAGGCTTGATTTCATATTCCTTTGTGATGCTTATTCATTGACGTACCCTAAAGTTTTGGATTTCGCAGGCGTAATTTAAAAACCTATTAATTTGCTTAATTGTTAGATTCTTGGAGTACCGTTTGCATAGGTTGTTAGTGTTGATTCTTTTGAGCTGCCCCTTCAATAAATATTGCATGCATGGGTTGAGTGTATGTGCTTTGAATGGGTTTTACCAAAGGAGTTGACGCTTCCTTTTTTTCTTCTATAATCTTCTTCGTAAAACCTTAAAATCTTCAGTGCAATGCAATTACATTTAAAATTTGCGGGACTTGTTTTAGATGTGAATTAAAGCAACATTTTGTAAAATTTTTTGTTGGGGGTGAGTTCTTTCATCTACATTATCATCAATCTTATTCAAATTAGTTGGGGGATCACTAGGAATTGCCATTCTCTACTGAGTCATGTTAATTCTAAACTAGGCGTCGACTCTTTTGCAAAACTTCTAGTCATGCTACTCTTGATTTTGCTCTTATCCTTCCTAATCTTTCCATTGTTAATTTTATTGATTGTTTAATTTATTCTTCTTTTGCCCTTTCATCTATATCTATTTTTCAATGCCTTATTTTAAATAGGTGGCACTCTTATAAAATGTATTCATTTCTCAAATTATTCTTTTTTGTTTTATCACAACTTTATCATAGCATTCACGTTTATATCACACTTAACTTGTTAGTTAGTTTTATTATTATTACTATTATTTTTAATGGCATAATACTTGGACAGCATAGTGGGAGATTTAAAAAATTATGTTTTTTTCATATTTTCTCATTTCATAGAACTATATTAACTTTAAATAGTTGTGCTCTTATTTATTTGCCATTTCTTCAATTTCAATAAATTCAAGATATATGAACCCATACATAATTTAATTCTATTCCTATTAAAATTGCAATCTTTATACCAACTTTAGTCCCTTGTATATTTTATTTGCTCTGTTGTTCCAAGTTTATTACCTATTTTTGAAGAGGATAATATTGGCTTAATTATTATAAAACGATTTTATAGTGATTTATAAGTTTGCATGATAATCACTCGGGAACCACCAATGAATGATTTTTTAATTTGGGCAATGCTATTTTGGATTTTTGCTTTATCGACTAATTTCCAGTTCTGAGATCGACCTTTGGTTTGTGGGAACATAGAACAAGTGCTGCTAATGTTTGCAGTGTTGGATGGAAATATGTCATTGGTGAGAGTTGTAAGAATCTTTAAAAGCGAGTGTCGTGTGTAGCTTTGTGAATTTTTTTTGGGATCTGGTCCTTTAAAGTACTTATTCTTTATTGTGCAAATTTTTGCAGTAATATCTAGGATTTTAGCTGCCTTTCCTCATCCATGTTTCTGCATGTTTAGCATGCTTATCAATGAAGGCAACATTTTTATGAAAATTAACTTTTGTTCGTGTTGTGTTAAATTGCTGAAAATCTTGATAGTATTTCATCTCTTGAATTTTCTCTTCACGTTAAATTTTTTTCCTTCGTTCCATGTGCTTGTACATTGGATATTGATTTCTTTGTTATTTGGTACGTCTTTCAGGTAACTCAAGCAGACTTTAAGAAGGCAAAGGAGAAGGTTATGTTTAAGAAGAAAGAAGGTGTACCAGAGGGACTTTATATGTGACAACATTCCGATTTTCAAGAAACGACATCTCCATTCACCGGTTTGATGTTTTATCTTTTGCAGTATTCCTTGAATTCATCTATAGCAGTTTAAAGGTTGATATTGTCGGCTAATGTAAATTTTTTTTTTTTTGGTATATTCCGTTTATGCTGTTTGCTTTAATATAGAGAAATATTTTTTCTTGAATATGCTAGTTTTTTGTCAGTTTTCTGAGGACATTTTCTGCCTGCCTGCTAAGTTTATTTTGTCATAAAAACATGTTAATCTGTATTCCAAGGCTCTTTATTTTAACATTTTATAGGGTAGCTGGACGTAATCTGAAGCTTGGTCTAGGATTTTGATGGGTGATGCAAACTCATGATTTTGGAGGAGTTTTGGAAGCTTGGGTTCACAGCATAAGTATCTTGTGAGAAAAAAAAAAAGATGCCAGATTTATTATTACAAAAAATTAATTATATATATTATGTAGTTTTAGGAGTGAAATTGAAAACTATTGGAATATTTTTAGAAGATTAACCAGTAAGTGATATTTATGTTTGATAGGTTTAAGCATTTTAGACTAATGTATTTAACAATGATGTTAACCAATATATAACTTAATAGAGGTAATATGCAGTTGGAGATAGCTTGAGGCTTAAAAGAAGTTAATTTAATAAAATTATGACTAGTCCGACTATTTTGTATGAATTCAATTGTGGTGTTAAGTCAGTCATCCGTAGTCTACCTTGGTGGGAAAAAAATTAATTTTAAGATGCTCGTGGCAAAAACTATGAAGAATGGACTAAGAAAATTATTCTATACGAGTGTTAATTCTTAATATTAAAACAATCAGCTCTTGATTTCCACCGGTGTTGCTGCAAGTACTTTTTCTTGATTTTATGTTGTCTGTAGAATGGCAGGATGGTTATGAGGTTTGTGAATGCAATAGTTAATTGTGAATTGCAGTGCAATAGTTGAAAGTTTGTGGTAGGATTTGTTTGTTTTATATCATGTCAAATGTGAGGCAGAATAAGTTGCATTTTTTTATTTTTTTGTCACGGCATATTTGCAGCCTTAATTTGAAGGAAAATGTTTATGGAAAATTACAACGTACCTCATCTTTTCACCCATTTGCTGTGCCACATCTGTTTGATAAACTTGTTTTTTTTTCTTCAGACTTTGCAATATGTTAACTTTTTTTTTTTTTTAAAATGCCATGGAACGCTTAAATACCGTTTTAATTTATTAAAAAAAAAGGTGGGCATATGATGATTTTGTTTCGTGTGAAAACTTTGCCAAGTAAATCACAAACTGCATGCACTCTTTCTCCCTGCCTTTACAATCAAGGATAATATATAGAAAATCAATTCTTTCATCTTTTTGACGGTAGAGACGGTTTTATTTCCTTAAGCACATCCTTTTGTCGCTCAGAAAACATTTTATGGTAAAAAATTGTGAATTTGTTATATTGCATCATCCATTAAAAGGTAATTGATTTATCAATAACACTTATAAATACAATTAACTAATTTACTCCTATTTAAAGCTCACAATCCACCAGAACTCCTTCATAAATTATGTGCTGTGTGGGACGTAGTAAACCTTTTGAGTTTTGTAACATACTAAACATTCATTCTTTTCAGCAGCATTTAAGTCAATTTGGTCACTAGTATAATGCCTTAAACATGGAAGAAGTTCTGTTCTAATGTTTTGCCTTAACTGTCCACATTCAATGATGTTTTACTGCTTGGTCTCTTGATCTCTTGATTCATTCAGCAGCCTGTAATTTTGTTTTGCATTGATCTTTTGATTGATTCCCTCGACATTCTTCAAATTGGCATTCTGTAAACGGTTAGATTTTAGAATAGCTTGTAAACTGGAATTGCTTTGATGACTTTGGGGTCTGTTTGGATCTCCATTATCACTGTTTTGCTTTCAGACTTGTCACATCTTTATTCGACTACCGTTATCTTGTTGCTTTCTAAACATTTATAATAAAATATTTTATAGATGTGATGAGATTAGGGCCGAGTGAGTATTTGTATTTTAGTGAGACATGAATTCGATTTTTCTTCACTAATTTATCAATCTATTACTGCAGGAATGAAATGAGCAGGTGCTGAATAGCCAAACATGAGCATTGAAGGCATGTGATGCCAATTGAAGAAGGCTTTGCTTTTGTAATACTGCATTCTGGGCTTTTATCTAAGTCATGACCGGCCTATTTATTCTCTGTTGTGGTTTAAGATATTACCTTCAACAAAATGCTCATTATCTTTGCTCCATTTGATGCTGTGCAAACTCTGTTGTTGAAAATGCATATGGCTGATTGATGCCATATAAACAATCAGCCATATGTAATCTATTGTTTACAACTACAGAAAAGGAATCTTATACAAACAACTCTTAGGTAGCCCATAAACATGTAAACATCTTACAAACAGGCATCACGTTCATGAAAAACTAAAAGCTAAGGTAGCCTATAGAAGAACATTAGTGCAAGCGTCCAAAAACTCTCTACTGAGGGGCCCTTCATGCTGAAATGTTCTGCCAATTTGATGAGCAGCTTCTCAATTGCATTCTGTGGATTAAAGGAATTATGCGCTTTACAGCTAATCAAAAGAAAAAAGAAATAAAAACAAAAACAATAGCAAGCAAGCATTAAGCTCAAATCAACTCGTAAAAACACACACAAAAGCACAAGGTAGTCAGCCCAGTTCGTATCAGCTTTCTCTCTTCCATCGGTACGCTCGAAACTTGCCTCATTTGGCTCCATTGAATCTCACCAAACTGTCTCATAACACGGTCAGGTAAATGCTACTCAACACATTGCCAACAGATCAATGAGACTCGAGCTTTCCATATATCCTGCCCTATGGTGCATATTTCAGCCATTTGTGCTCTTTATCTACTTGTTGCAGGTCACCCATATTACCTTAAAATGAAACTATTGAAATATGCATGTCGTATATCAATAGCCATGGAATACCAAAACATGTTAAAATTAAAATTTAAAATGCACTAACCTGGCCCTCAAGCAAACCATTAATATCATCCCTATAAATTCTTACATTGACTGCAGGCATTTCACGGACATGTTGCTCATTCCACCTATAGGTATATACATTAATTAAATGAACATTCAATTTATTAAATTTAAGAAACAATATATTAATGTGAAACATCCCAAATAACATAAATCAAGCCCACATATAAACTTAAAGTTAAAAATAAACCCACTCTTCTCTTCTAACTTAAAGTATCTTTCGTTAAAATCGGATTCACTGCCCCAAAAAATGTGAATTACCTCAACTAAAGAATCCTTTAAAAGCCCTCACACCTAATTTGCAATTGAAGAAAATAAGAAAACTCTTCTCATAATTTACTTCATTATTTCATTTTTTTAGTAGAATTACACCAACAAATAACACCAATAATAATAATATCCCAAACAAATTAAACAAAATTTTTTTTATACATTTGCCCAACTTTTTTTGGGTTAATTGCTCCATACTTTGTAAAAGCATTGTCATAGATTTGAAACATCAGCAACTTGCTAGAGTAAAAGCCAGTTAAGCGGTTTGTTCTTCAGCAACAATAACTCAATTGCAGAAATTAGTAATTTTTGTCGAGTTCTACATGATCTACACATGAAAGGAAGCGCATTCTCATGAGTGCACTATATTTGTTTACACATTATACAACAAGAAAAAAAATCAATAGGTTTATGAAGAGATCTAGCTTCCTCGGTATAAAAAAAATAAAATAAATTGGAAATCATTGCTTTGCTCCAATACTTACCACACAAATGCTAAACAATTAAGTATGAAAATGCAATTTAGGGTAAAATGTATCATTACAAACAAAATCTATCAAACAATTTAAAAGAAACAGCAAAAATAAATTTACCTAGTGGAAAAGACTTCTCCTTTCTTCTAGGGTACAACATTGTCCCTTATGTACGAAATTGGTGACTTATCCTCTCTTTATCTTCTTCTTATGTTACAGTTCCTTTCTTTTTCTTCGCTTGACTAGGACACTCCAGAGATTTCCCTCTCTAAGTCGCATGCACTTCTATTTCAAATGAGGGGAAGTGTGGAAAGAGCATGCATTATGACTCATGCGAGGGCGTGTGACTCCTCTAATCGACACCTACTATATTATTATTATTATTATTATTTATTAGGAAAATTTAGTTATTACAAATCACACATTATTTATAAGGGATACAGGCATGAAAATCTAGGGAATACAATTATTAAAAGCTTTAATTATGGAACAAATGAATTTAATTTTACATTTAATTCTTTTATTCTTATCACAACGATTGTTTTCAAGAAGTTAGAGAACAGGAGAACTAAAATATGTCCATCAGATAAGCGTCTTCACGAATCTCGAGGAATCCAACGAATAAAAGGTATGAAGGAGCGCACTTCAATGGGACTCACAAGCAGAAAACCAAGAGCCCACGAATGGAAAGCCAAAGGCCTGTGGGCGAAAGACCAAAGGTTCCTCAACATAAGACTAAGCGTTCACTAACGAAATTTAAAAAGACTTGTCTAATCAAGTGCAACCCTCTTTAAGCTTGGATTGAAGGCCAACCGAGCGAAGGCCATATGAGTCTAAGACCAATGCCTATTGAACTGAGTGGAAGCATTGATCAATCTCTCATAATCCGACTCAAATGGAAACTTCTATATCACTAGCTATCTGATAGGCGCTCTTGAGTTTCATCACCAAGGGCCAGGAACTGTCCACACTGCCCGCAAGAGAGCATCTTGAAGGATCCCTCTTATTGAAGAGTGAGCTGTTTATTAGATTACGTTGAATTACCATCTGGCTGGTAGCTTAATTTTTCTTCACCAATAGAAGTTTCCTAGGGTCGACAACTAGATTATTACGACCGACCAAGTTAAGTTAGGCCGACCCGAAGACTTTCAAAGGCCGACATACAACACCGATTCAAACAGATCCTGACAAACCAGGACTGACTAAGTTCAACTGACCGAGTCAGAGGATTGCTGAATCAAAGACTCATATATATAAAATAAATGTAATACTTTGTACAGCCACCACCAAAGTCGGGGCATAAATGTAACTTCACATATTGTACCCATTTTTTTCTATAAATAGAGGATTATTTTATGAATAAAGTGTTACACATTACTCTCAAATTACTGTTCATTATTGTACATTTATCTCTCTCTTCTGTTATATACTCTAATTTTTAGGCGTGATTCATGAATAAATTTTGATCCAAAACTAATGTTCAATTATATGATGTAGGCCCAATAAAGATTGAGAAGTAGCTTTCATGCTCTTGCCCTCAATTTCTTGATTATTGATCCTTGAGCTGCTAAGTACTAACTTCTAAGCATCACAGACATAAAATAGCTCACTCTAAACAACAGGAGATAAATGTTATTCTTGAGCATAAAAAATTAAATCCCCACAGTAGTTGTGATATACGTGAGAAATTGGTCAAAATAAAAATAAGAAAGATACAGATAAAAAAGGGCAGAAGATGATGTGATTAGGGGTGTAAATGAATCGAACACGGACGAACAGAGCTCATGTTCATGTTTGGTTCGTTAGATATTAAGTGTGTTTGAAATAGACTCGTGTTTGAAATTATTCGTGAAGCTACTATTCTTGTTCGGTTTGATTTGTTTGAAATTAGTTTGAATGTTTGAAAATATTTAAATTATTCGAATTGTTTGAATTGATTGAAATCTTTCAAATGTGTCTGTATTGTCTGAATTGTTAAAATGATAATAAAATTTTAAATAAACTTTATAGGATTTAATTTTTTAAATTATGATAAACTTTTAGAGTATATAATTACTTTTAAAATATGATAAAATTTATTTATATAATTATTTCAAATTATTTTATATTTCGAACAATAACGATTCAAACATGATCAAACATATGACTGTTTGTGTTTGGTTTGTTTATAAACCGAATGAAAAAAAATTGTTCGTGTTCGTCTGGTTTACTTATCGTACGAATCGAACACGAACTCTTTGACAAGCCGAACACGAACTGTTCGTGAACAACTAGTTTTTTTGACAGGCCCAGATACGATCTTATGGCAAACTTCGAGGTAGGAGACGGAAGAGGAGCAAAATGGTAAGGGGTAACGGAGAGTTGGTGTTTTGGACAGGCGGGCTGTTTTGGGTTTAAAAAATATAAATGTATAGAGTTTGGGTATTTCGAAAGCAAATGTTTTAAGAGATAAATAGGTAAAAAGTCCCTATATATTTATTTATTTGATTAAACATTAATAAATTTAATAAACGAAAAATTTTATCAATTCTATTTTTATTAATCAAATTATTATTAGAACGATATTAATATTCTAATAAATCATTAACTCTTCATGTAATGTAATTTATATAATCAACTCTTCATGTTAAGATTAAATCACAAAAAGTACATATATCCTTAAATTATGAAGATTTAATTGAATATTTTTAACTTAATTAGCATAATAATTAAGATTAGCTTATTTTTAGTTATATTATCTCAGTTAATATGTCATTAATAATAAAAATTTCTTATCCTTCTCCCCCGTCAATTAGCATAATAACTAACCCCAACCCCTTTCGCGCGGGCCAGCGTTTCTAAAGAGAGCCGGCTAAGATGGCCGGAAAATCACCCTTCATCCCTACATGCTCCTTTCATGGCTCCATCCTCTCATCGGCTGCTTTAATTGTCCTCTACTTCTCAATAATTTTAATCAGATCACTCAGATTCCCTGTTCAGACTGACACATCTCCCCTTCTCAACTCAAATACTATACTTTTTTATCCAAACTCAAAGTAATTGTGACATATTAAATGAAATTAAATTCTCATATGGTACATATGTATATATATATATATATATATATATATATATATATATATATATATATATATATATGTATATGTATGTATGTATATAATACTGACACATTTATGTTATATAATATTGCAACGTCCGGTTATGTTGTCCCTCTCTTTCGACTGCAAAAGCGATTGTTTTTTGTGTCGATCACCAGGTGGATAACAAATAATATTTGAGCACTATAGACACTCTCACTCCCTAAAGTCTCTCTCACGATATTTGTTATTTGTAGGTGCCTTGCATGTACCTAATATTTTCTTAATGTCATGGATACGAAACATCAAGCTTTTTTAGGAAAAAAATTTTCGGTCCAGAGCTTCGCTAGCCATTAAAAAAATTAAATAATTTTAGAGGTGTAATTACTTAATAGCTAAAAATAAAAGGAGTTAAAAATAACTTTGCCTCTCGTCCAGCCACGGTCCACGCTATCACACGTGTCTAATAATAACTTTTTTTGCGGACAACCAACCAAAGAATAACATATTTTTTTCCTATAAATATGGAGACGAATGAAGAAACCAACAGAGGCATAAGAAATAGATCAGAATCCCATTTCCGTCCTCTTCCTTCCAGAATCCCACCCACCGACTCGCAATGTCAAGCACGAACAATTCACCGATCCCCTCTGGCGCGTGCAATGGGCAGAAGCCGACAACATGGAAAAGACCATATAATGAGCCAATTAAAAATGACTCGTCAGTCAATGTTGGATCGAACGTGTTGTCATCGTTCTCTGACTCCATTAGATCTTCTCCCCAATCTCCCTATTCAAATGTCATTCTCCTGATTCCTCCCACTATGAATCATAATTCTCATACCATCAGCAATATTGGTGTTTTTCATAGTGGCTTACCTTCGACGTCGCTCGGTTTACCAAATGGGGGCCAGAAACCTTATTTCAAAGAAGAAATTAACTATGTAAATTTCAGTGGAGCTAATACCAACATCCAGGGCGGGTATGGTTACTACATGGTACCGGTGATATCTCGGCCTATGTATCCGATGTTCATTAGCAATGTCGTTCCCTCCAACTGGTACAATACTTATGAAGTCCCGAATGTCATTTCCTGTAAGATTCTACTGTCATTTTTTCAATTAAATTGCAAATCAAATTCTACGGTTGATTAAACATTCTTATATGGTTTTGGCGATTTTCCTTTAGATGCATATAACAACTCAACCTGCCCGCAGCTTCAATATTTTTACAGTTCATCATTTATTCCTTATCAAACATTTTATGCAACGCTGCAATCAAATTTTTCTTTTTTGCTGGTTAATCTACAAGTGAACTTGCGGAAGCAGATTGAGTACTATTTTAGGTATGCTAGCTATATTGTTGTTTTTAAATTTTAAAATAACTCGATACTGTTCATTAATATTGTGTTGTACATCTTATGATTTCTACAGTTCGGAGAATTTACGCACTGATTATTACCTGAAAAAGCATATGGATGACCACGGCTGGGTTCCAATAACTTTGATCGCACAGTTTAGAAGAGTAAGTAATTTTGGTTTGCTTATTATCTATTATGTATGATTTGACATTATTTTCTTTTTTTTCAATTTTATTTTAGGTGTGGTTTAGTGGCTAGTTTAAGCAGGATTTATATAAAATTAATTCTAAATGCTGATGAATGACTGAAAAAAAACATTCATAAATCTTACAGGTTCTTAAATTTTTATCTTAATTTAAAAATTGTCCTAAAAAATTATTAGAATTTATATATTAACATACTAAGTCTTTTTTCAAGATTTATACCTTTTAAGATTTCATAAATGATTTACTAAATCTTATTTATATTATATCTCAATTGAAATCAAACATCCCCTATGTTTACATGCTTGTGTATTTATTTTGTTATTGTATGTGTTTGAATTTTACCCTTCATCCTTAAGACATTATTTTCTATCATATTATATAGGTTCAGAAATTGATGAACGAAAGACAGTTCTTATATGAATCTTTCAGACTCTGGAGTTTCATGGAAATGCAGGTGAAATATTGTAAAATCAGAGATGTTTTTTTGCAATAAAATGATTTTTCTTGTAGAGGTTGGGACAATTATTACCATAATTATTGTCTCTTGTTTTTATTGTGAATTCATCCTTAAAAATTATTTGTTGCTGCATTGCAGGTTAAGCCGTTAGCCGACAATATACAGTTCATATTAGATTCTTTAAGACCTTCATATGATGTAGAAGTGCAGGTAAATAATATTTAATTGTTGCATTCAATATTCTAATTTTCATTTTTTCCAAGAAAATTGAAAACTAAATACTATGAATCATAAGGACTAAAAGAAGAAATTTGGTTTCAATATTTTGTGCAACATAAGATAATATTTTCATGTACAATTTCATATTCCTATTTATGAAAAGTATTATTGCATTAAACATTTTGATTTTCAAGAACAATGCATGTTTCAATTTTGTAGTTTATGTGATAAATTTTTATTTACATGCAGGGTGATAAAGTGAGAAAACGACATGAATGGGAGAAGTGGGTATCACACTAGTGAACTTCTACTCATTTCAGTGTTAAATTTGGGAATCAAGTTCGAAAAGCCTCATATTATGAAGATTTTTGCGGTTGGAGAATTTCGATGATATGAAAATTAATGGGCTAGAATTCATTATTAAAATTTTATCAGGATGAAAATCAAAATTTTAGAATTTATTTTGATATGAGGGCAATACATACATACCTCAAATCATTGATATCACATCGAAATATATAAGTAAATAAGAAATATGTGGTATGTATGCAAATTTTAAAAAATAAGTTTAATGATTTTGAGATTTGTCCTGATTAAAAATTTTATAGAGATTATTTTCGCCCATTTTTTTTCATAATTCAATACACGAGATTCAATCGATAGAAGAAGTACAATTTGATGATATTCTGAGGCTTGGGCATTTATTGGACACTGGAACATCAAAAATGTTTACAAATAAATAGAGAGCATGGGAGACATTAATTTTAGTAATTTTAATGCAATTAGAAATAAAATTATGCTCCTTATATGTTATGGAGACATTCAATTTTGGTTATGTTATTTAAGGGTCATATAGTCGCTTACGAGTTATAAGCTCAGATCACACCAATCCACTTATATAATGGTGTGGTGCGATCCACACCAATGTCTGGATATCTAGACTATTTTCTCTTCTACCATGGGACTATAGTTTTATATGTTATTTTTTTTAAATAATTTGTAATTTTCCTTTTTGGGATAAATCAAGAATTGGGGGTAATTTTTGTGCTAGCCCTTGAAATTATTTGTTTGACTATCCTTTAAAAAAGTTCTTTAAAATGACTTATTAGATTCCAAATTCTCTCTCTCTCTCTCTCTCTCTCTCTCTCTCTCTCTCTCTCTCTCTCTCTCTCTCTCTCTCTCTCTGATATTAAAATTTGAGTTTATGACCACTTATAGATTTTTAACCATATTTCGATCTATCGACATATAGAATAAAAAATAATGAAACTGTCATTGAAGTGTATATACATATATATATATATATATATATATATATATATATATATATATATATATATATATATATTATTATTATCATTATAATGTTGGAGTTAAAAGGGAACTACATGTGTTCTTTGGTGGAGTTAGACTGAAATAATGTAATCGTCGTCCCGTGAGATCAATGCCTTCCTTTCAATATTCTATATCATGACTAAAAGAAAAAAAGAAAAGCCATTATAAGCCTTGATATATATATATATATATATATATATATATATATATATATATATATATATATATATATATATATATATATATATTTATTTATATAGTGGTATTTGGAGATATCGTTCCCTTGTGTGATGTGTAATTGCTTAGGGCAGAGCAAATGTGTGGGTGCTTCGAAAGGGTCGCATCAGAGAAGGGCACAGGACAGTATGCAAAGACAGGGAAAATTGGCTTTGTGTAGAGCAGGTGAGGCGCCGTACAATGTTTGTAAGTTGTGGAAAGAAGATACACAGAGGTGATTATGCTGACTTATTGTGAGAGAAGAATAGAAATGATTTTTGCGTGAACAAAGAAAGAAAACATTAAACGAAAATGACGAGAAAGGAGTTCGAATAGGAGGAGGAAGCGCAGAACAGCCGAGGCGAATGGAGCACGGTGGAAAATATTTTTTGCAACCAAATAAGAAGAGGAGAGAAACGAACAGGAACATGACAGGGAGCGGGAACAGATATTTCACTCGAGCTGGAAACTTTGGCGAGTGAAATAAATGTTTAATTAATAAATATACTTATTTCTTCTTCTTTTGGATTTTTTTTTGTTTTTTGTTAGTATTTTCATATTAATATTATAAAATGACAATTATATTCACTACCTTATTAAAATATAAATGACTAGAGATGAAATTCAAATATTCCTTTAAAATAAAAGAATGATAATATAAAACTAAAATTATTCATTTCTATAAGAATGTGCATTCTTTTCTCTAAATACAAGTTAAAAGAATTATTTATGTAAAAATGAGTGGGATATATACGTGTTGACTTTTTATCTGCTTGGAAGCTCTTAGCACTCCTATAGGATTTTGTCACAAGAACATTTTGGCCTACCTTAAGGAAACTAGTCTGATACATCGCCAACTCATCACCATTATAAGTGAAATGAGTCACATTTATTGTGCAACTAGATTGATAATTTCCTTTTAATATGACTTGGTTATAAAGAAACTCAAGTGGTTTCGTTAAATTCAGACTATTCTTCACCTAAAGTCTGTAGCTCTCCTACAAAGAGTAGCCATCATAATTTCTTAACTTTACATAGGCTATGGTCTCGTAATCTTCAACCCTGTGTTGACTGAATTCATTCTATATAACCCAGTTATATTTTGGAAATAGCTTCCCCAAAATCATTTCTAGCATTCAACTATTAATAGGGCTGTCAAAAAAGCTCTTTGTTCGTGAACAGTTCGTGTTCGGTTTGTCAGAGATTTCGTGTTCGATTCGTTTGATAAGTAAACAAGACGAACACGATCAATTTTTTTTCGTTCGATTAGTTAAACGAACCAAACACGAACAGTGATTCGTTCGTTCGTATTCGAATCATTATTGTTCGAAATATAAAATAATTTAAAATAATTATATATAAAAATTTATGATATTTTAAAAAAATAAATTTTATAAATTATAATATATATTAAATTAATAATAATAATATATTAATATACTATATTAGTAATATACTAATATAGATATTATATATTTATATAATATAAGTTATATAATTAATATAATATATTGTTTATATATATATTAATATTAGGGCTGTCAAACTGGCTCGTCGTTCGTGAACAGCTTGTGTTCGACTCGTGTTCAACTCATTCGTTAAGAAACGAACACGAGCAGTGACTTCATGAACAATTTCAAAGATGAGTTTATTTCAAACAAACTAAATTTCAAACGAACTGAACACGAACACAAGCTCTATTCGTTCGTGTTCGGTTTGTTTACACCCCTAACTATTAAGCTGAGTAGGGCCCAAAATATAGGTTATTGTTCTTTAACTTTTTCTGAACATGATTGTGAGAGACAAGTTCCTCAAGTGCTATCGGCGAATTCACATTGAAAAAATATCATAAATGCAATAAAAAAAGGAGGGCCTTGAGAGATTTTTCTCATAAGAGTTTTTCTTGTTGCTTCACCTTTTCGTGACTCATCTTCCCTTTGAAAAACTATTTTTCTAAATTTGTATTTAAAGCTTAGAGCAATTTTTCTGGTTGAGCCAATTGGAGCTAGCCTGACGACTGGAGCTAATCAGGCCAACGGGAGCAGGCCAACCGATTGGAGCTTGTCGAGCCGATTAGAACCTGTAAGGCCGATTGGAGCTAGCTAGACCGATAGGAACATGTCAGGTCAATTGGAGCTGGCAGGACGACTGGAACTGGCGGGCCGACCGTAGCTAGTTAGGTTGCATGGAGCTGGTCGAGAAAAATGGAGCTAGTCAACCTGAATGGAGCAAGTTGGGTTGATTGGAGCTGACAGGCCGACTGGATGATGCTAGTAAAGGTCAATTGGATTAGCTCGAATTAATGAGTTAGATTATTCTCTCAGTTGAGTTCCTTAAAGTGTTATATGTTATTATTCACTTCTCTATGATTTAGTTCTCCTTCTGTTGCTTCTCGTATTATTTGTAGCATGATTCACGCTCACCACACCTTTTAGAATGTTGAATACGAGATTATTCGTAAATCACACCCAAGGATTCAAGCGTGGATGAAGAGTGAGAGTGTGTTAGAAGAACTGTAATGAATAGTGTTTTCATATTAGCTTTACATACTCCTATTAATGCTCATATATTTGTAAGAGGAAAATTATTATAAAATGACAATTATACTCTGTCATATTCAGTTGGTTGGACATGGCCAGTTAGAGCTGGTCAGTTTAACTAGAGTTAGTCGGGCATACTGAAACCAGTTGAGCCAACTGGAATTGACAGGTTGCCTGTAGCTTGTTGAACCAAATGGAGCTAGCTGAGGCCAAATGGATATGGCCGTGCCGACTGAAACTTTTAAAAGACTAGCAGAGGCCAAATTTACAGCAGATCCTTAGGAGTCAAAAGACAAACCAAATTCATAAAACACCATTTATCCTATAGAATATTACCATGAATAACTACTGTTTATAAGAAAATCATCTTGACAAATGAAAATCAAAGTTCATAAAAAAACACTCATAAGAAGAAGATAGAGGTCAGAAGTACAAATCTAAAGTATTTTTTAAGTCCTCATCACCCCCCAGGAATCCTATAGCATTCCTTCCAATTCCTACAAAAAGTGTCCAATTTGAGTTCAATTTATAATAACAACTCACCTGGAATAAAGACAGCTGCTTTAACAACAGATCTTCCTAACAATGAAGCAAATATCTCATTAAATAGAAAGAACAAAGAAGAAACAAAATAAGAGAGGAAAGAATAGCAGTAAAGGGTTCCCCCAAATGTACTGATTGTTCTAATGAGATTTCTTAACCATGTTTAAAACAAATTGAATTGGAAAATTGCACAAAAAAAGCATTGGATGCATAAGAAATATAAAGCATTTAGGAGCTGTCTAGTAACAGATTAGATTTAAGTTATTAGAATTTATAAATTTGGTAAATTCAGAGTTACTAAATCCTATCTAGAAAACTATCTGGCAACTAGGGCTGTCAAAAAGCTCGTTGTTCACGAATAGTTCATGTTCGGTTCGCCAAGAAGTTCATGTTCGGTTCGTTCGATAAACAAACGAGATGAACACGAACAATTTTTTTCGTTCGGTTTGTTAAACGAACCAAACACAAACAGTGATGTGTTCGTTCGTGTTTGGTTCGTTATTGTTCGAAATATAAAATAATTTAAAATAATTTTATATAAAAAATTTATGATATTTAAAAAATAATTATATATTATAAAGATTTATCATATTTTAAATAATTAAATTTCTATAAATTATAATTATGATAAATTATTAATAACACTAATAATATTATAGTATTAACTATATTAATATAAATATTATAATATTATAATTAATATACTATGCTATATATTAAAATAAAACCCAAAACAAAACCTAAACGTCTTATTCAGTTTGCTTCATTTTGAGGAAGTATGAATTACCTGATGTGTACGGAATACGTGATCAATTTGCTTCATTTTGAGGAAGTATGCTATCAAAGCTTGGGCTGTCAAAAAAGCTTGTTGTTCGCGAACAGTTCGTGTTCGGTTCGCCAGGAAGTTCGTGTTCGATTCGTTCGATAAGCAAACGAGACGAACACAAACAAATTTTTTTCGTTTGGTTTGTTAAACGAACCAAACACGAACAGTGATGTGTTCGAATATTTCGAACACGAACACTAGCTATGTTCGTTTGTGTTCGGTTCGTTTACACCCCTACTGGCAACAGATTTATTAAATGATGTAAATCTAATAAAAGTGTTTGGCAATATTTAACTTATTGCATCATTCTCACCCGCGTTCTTACCTTCCGGGTGCCACAAATCCCGTAAGTCCGTTGGTTCGGAGGATTCAGTAAATTCTAGATTTACAGTCAAAATCCACCAAAATATGGATTTATCAAATTGCGGCTTTATTTTGTCCAAAATGAACTTTTGACAAGATTTAGCCTACATCTCACTTAAATCTCGTGCTAAATCTGTTGCTAGACAGCTCCTTAGATTATCGGCAAGGAGAATTGTTACATATCTCGCATCTAAACTTTCATATTTATTACATACATAGCACTTAGTTGCTTTAAATCTTTGCCTACTTCACTAAAAAAATTTAAACCAGTCTATCTTAAATATAACACTTTAAAAAAATCCTACTTTTAAAATTTCACCTCTTCATGTATAGATAAGGTGACATGTTAAAATTGAGGTTAAAAGTGTTGGATATGTAAATGAAAAAGAATTGAGTGGTATGTATGTAAATCTTCCTTCCATTTTTAGAAGTAAACATTGCTCTTCAGTATTGTGGTCTATATTGTGATGATATTCATGTATTATTATTTCCTAACTCACACATACATTATTTTCATGTATTATTATTTCCTCTCTTTAAAAGGCCTCTTCTCAAAATGGCAAGAAAATGTTTTTTTAATACATTCTTATTCATTTGAATGATATTTTGATATATTAGGACATGCTCCATGGATTGTCTATTTTAAATCATTTTTCTTAAAAGACAAAATGTAAGCTTGCTTTTGAAAGTGGCATGCTTGGGAAAAATTATTATGTACGTTCACCGTATGCAAATTTTCATACGGTGAACTAATCAAAACCACTATCTACTAAAAAGTGTACGGGGGTCCGTGTATGAGAGTGGGATCCAAGTGTATGGATTGGTTCACCGTAGGCAAATTTGTGTACGGTGAACGTACAAAATAATTTTTCCATGCCTCGAGGTTTATTGACCATCAAGAAATAAGCATCTTTTAATTAATTTACATTGCATCTTATTAAATATGTTAGTTCAAGTTTTTAACTAAACATTTATTGATAATATATAAGAATTGCATGATTTGTACGTAAATTCTCTTTTAAAAGTTTTAAAATAATATAATTTTATTTGAG
Organism: Papilionanthe hookeriana x Papilionanthe teres; assembly: GCA_022702705.1. NCBI lineage: Eukaryota > Viridiplantae > Streptophyta > Magnoliopsida > Asparagales > Orchidaceae > Papilionanthe > Papilionanthe hookeriana x Papilionanthe teres. The sequence goes on along the minus strand of JAKZJZ010001039.1, from coordinate 10,992 downwards.
TTTATATTTTTTAATAAGCTAACATTAATTGATAAGATTAATGTAACTTTAAATGAGCCGATTAGGAATGACTCGTCAGTCAATGTTGGATCAGAGGTGTTGTCGTCGCTCTCTGACTCCATTAGATCTTCTCCCCAATGCCCCTATTCAAAGTCGTTCTCCCGATTCCTCCCACTTTGAATCATAATTCTTATGCAAGTAGCAATATTGGTGTTTTTCATAGTGGCTTACCTTCGACGTCGCTGGGTTAGCCAAATGGGGGCCAAAAACCTTATTTCAAAGAAGAAATCAACAATGTGAATTTCAGCGGAGTTGACACCCGCAGCCAGGGCGGGTATGGTTACTACATGGTACCGGTGATGTCTCTGCCTATGTATCCGATGTTCATTAGCAATGTCGTTCCCTCCAACTGGTACAATACTTATGAAGTCCCCAATGACATTTCCTGTAAGTTTCTACTGCCATTTTTTCAATTAAATTGTAAATCAATTTCTACGGTTGATTAAACATTCTTATATGGTTTTGGTTAATTTCCTTTAGATGCATATAACAACTCAGCCTGCCCGCATCTTCAATATTTTTGCGGTCCATCTTTTGTTCCTTATCAAACATTTTATGCAACGCTGCAATCAAATTTTTCTTTTTTGCTGGTTAATCTAAGAGCGAAATTGCGGAAGCAGATTGAGTACTATTTTAGGTATGCTTGTTATATTATTGTTTTTAAATTTTAAAATAGCTTGATAATGTTCATTAATATTGTGTTGCATATCTTATGATTTATGCAGTTCGAAGAATTTACGTACTGATTATTACCTGAAAAAGCATATGGATGACCACGGATGGATTCCAATAACTTTGATCGCACAGTTTAGGAGAGTAAGTAATTTTTATTTGCTTATTATCTATTCCGTATAATTTGGCCTTTTTTTTTCTTTTTTTTAATTTTATTTTAGGGGTGGTTTAGTAGCCAGTTTTAAGCATGATTTATATAGTATTAATGCAAAATCCTGATAAATGACTGAAAAAAGCATTCATAAATCTTACAGGTTCTTAAATTTTTATCTTAATTTAAAAATTGTAGAATTATTTCTCAAAATTTATTAGAATTTATATATTAACATACCAAATATTTTTCAGGATTTATACATTTTAAGATTTCATAAATGATTTACTAAATCATATTTATATTAAATCTCACTTGAAACCAAACAGCCCCTGTGTTTACTTGCCTATGTATTTATTTTGTTATTGTATGTGTTTGAATTTTACCCTTCATCATTATGACATTATCTTCTGTCATATTATATATGTTCAGCAGTTAATTAACGAAAGACAATTCATATATATGATTCTTTCAGACTCTAGAGTTTCATGTAAATGCAGATGAAATATTGTAAAATAAGAGATTTTTTTTTACAATAAAATGATTTTTCTTGTAGATGTTGGAATAATTATTACCATAATTATTCTCTTATTTTTATTGAATTCATCCTTAGAAATTATTTGTTGCTGCACTGCAGGTTAAGTTGTTAGCTGATAACATACAGTTCATATAGGATTTTTTAAGACCTTCATACGATGTGGATGTACAGGTAAATAATATTTAATTGTTGCATTCAATACTCTATTTTTTTTCCTAGAAAATTGAAACCGAAATACTACGGATCATAAGGAGTAAGAGAAGAAATTTGGTTTCAATATTTTGTTCAACACAAGATAATATTTTCATGTACAATTTCATATTCCTATTTATGAAAAGCATTATTGCATTAAACATTTTGATTTTCAACAACAATGCATGTTTCAATTCTATAGATTTTGTGACAAAATTTTAATTACATGCAGGGTGATAAAGTGAGAAAACGACATGAATGAGAGAAATGGGTGTCACGCTTTTGAATCTCTACTCATTCCAGTATTAAATTTGGGAATCAAGTTAAAACAACCTCAGTTTATGAAGATTTTAAATATGAAGAATTTCGATGATATGAAAATTAATGGGTTAGAATTCATTATTAAAATTTTATCAGGATGAAAATCAAAAGCTTAGAATTTATTTTGATATGAGTGCAATACATACATACCACATAACCCTCAAAACTCTAATATCACATCAAAAGTATCAATAATTATAGCATTTTTTTAGGAGATTTACATACCTAACTACCAAACAAAGTTTCTGTGTATTAAACGTATCATCCACCCAAAATCAAATGTTTACCTAAAGACACTCATCAAATGCTAAAACATAGGAATCTGAATGTAAAAATTGATGTTGGGATAGTTGGTATGTTAATACATAAGAATTAGGTGGTAAGTACGTTAAAGCCCCTAATTTTCTTAAAGTGTGACGCCTTTTTCCATGTATGTATATTGATGAGAATCATGATTATAACACTAAAGTTTGTTTTTTTGTTCTCTTAAATATAAAAAATTTTGTATTAAATAAGTAAGTACATGAGAAATATGTGGTATGCATGCAAATCTCAAAAAAATAAGTTTAATGATTTTGATATTTGTCCTAATTAAAAATTTTATAGAGATTATTTTCGCACAATTTTCTTTCATAATTTAATACACGAGATTCAAGTGATACAAGAAGTACAATTTGATGATATTCTAAGGTTTGAAAATCTATTACTAGACTGAAACATCATAAATGTTTACAAATAATTAGAGAGCTTGGGAGACATTAATTTTAGTAATTTTAATGCAAGTAGAAATAAAATTATGCTTCTTATACGTTATTGAGACATTCAATTTGGGTTATTTTAGTTGAGAGTCATATAGTCCTTCACAATTATGCCTAGACAAGATCGCACCGATCCACTTACACAATGGTGTGGTGTGATCCACGCCAACGTCTGGACATCTATGCTGTTTTCTCTTCTACCATGGAGCTATAGTTTTATATGATATTTTCTTTTAAATATTTTGTCATTTTCTTTTTTGTGATAAATCAAGAATTGGGGTCAATTTCTGTGCTAGCCCTTGAACTTATTTCTCTAACTATTCTTTATAAAAGTTCTTTAATATAAGTTATTAGATTCCACTCTCTCTCTCTCTCTCTCTCTCTAAATTCGAGTTTACGACCACTATTAAGTTTTTAATCATATTCCAATCTATCAACATTAAAAAAAAAATATTGATGAGGTTGTTGAAATGCATAAATCAAATTATCAAATTTGTATAATTTATAAAATTTTTTTATATTTGAAATCAATTTTAATTTCTAATTATTATCAATTAATTGATGATTTTTTAAAAAATGTTTATTTATTTTATATAATCTTGGAGTTAAAATGAAACTACATGTATCCCTTAGTGCAATTAGACTGAAATTGTGCAACTGTTATCCCCTGAGATCAATGCATTCCTTTCAATATTCTATATCATGACTAAAAGAAGAAAGAAAAGCCATTATAGATATATACATAATGGTGGTATTTGGAAATATCGATCTCTTATGTGCTATTCGTTCTCGTAGGAATCGAATCCAGAACAAAAGAGACTTACGGCTTAGTTGCCTACCAACTTGCCACCCTAAGTGGACCGAACATATAAATAAATGAGTAGAGTTAAAGCACGAAATTTGAATGTTCGATCATTTACAATATATTATAGAATTGAAAAAAAAAATGCATAAATTTGAAGTTAACATGTTAAAGTGAAATATGAAGTTTATCCATAAACTTGTCAATCCTTGATGGGGGTGTAAAGGTGTTGAGTTCAAGTCATACCTAACTCAAGCCCTACTCGGTCATCAAAATAAAAACTTAAGCTCAAGTTCGAGCTTGGCTTGTGGTACTATTAATAGCAGGCTCACGAGCGAGTTCGCGAGCTGGATGACATAGCCATGAGAGCTCATTGGAGAAGCAATCTAAGAGATCTAAATTGGAAGAGAAGAAAGAGTGTTGTAACAGTTGACCTAATAAAAAATTGACATGATCAAAATCATACTAGTCACAAGCTAAAGAGTTTAGCCTCGACAAGCTCAACTCATGAGCTCGTTAACGAGTCAAGCTTGAACCGACTTAGCTCGCTTACATCTCTAATCCTTTATCTTAATCTTTTTAACGTGATGGATAAATGAGCCTAATGATCTCAGGAATTAACTACTTCAGTTTTTTTATCATTTCTAATCACAAAATCAAAGTCTGAAAATGTTTCTTCATAAAAAATCTGTCTTACCTTTCTTGCTCTCTAAAAATCAATATCTCTTCCAAAAATATCCGTCGACAACAAAAAAATAAATTGGAAAAATTTACATATAGACCACTCAAATGCTTAACCATCAATTTATATATAAATAAATATATATATATATATATATATATATATATATATATATATATATATATATAAATTAAAAGTGATGGGAAGCATAGCACTGTTTATTTATTTTCATTAATATTTTCACTCTGACAAATATATAATTATGAACAAGACAATTTGAGTTCAACTGCCCAAATATGACTGATTTGCCCATTCTTGAGTGCTAAGTAACTGTCAGAATATGGTTAAGAAATTAATGCAAATAAGAGTGTGTTTAGGGCAGCTTGTGCTAATTAAGATAAATCGATTATTTGGAAATGTGGACTGCGGGGTTTGACATGCGTTCTACGTTTACTGTAAAGAACCAACTGTGATTTCGGATAACTCGCTCAAATGCAATTTCCAAACTGTGAGACGACGTTTTCAAAACGCCGCCGCTGCGGATAAGCTGCCCCAAACGGAGCTTATATGTGTATTTGTTTGAAGCTTATTATCTGCAGACTACGAAAACATTATGATTATAACATGCGGCATTAGGCATAGTCATTTATTGAAATCTTTTTGTATGGTTAATTAAAATATTTTTGCAAGAGAGGGAATTTGACAGTGAAATTATGATTTATAAATGTAAGTCATTGGTGGAAGGAAGTGAGAGGGTATATATATTTGGGTCCAACCTATAATAAATTGACACAAATGTAAATCCGCTTAAATTCAACGAGTTTATTAAATGAGCTACATGACTTAACATCCCTAGAGTCTCTCTCACGATATTTGTTATCTATAGGTACCTTGCATGTACCTAATATTTTCTTAATGTCATGGATACGAAATATCAAGCTTTTTTAGGAAAAAAATTTCCGGTCCAGAGCTCCGTTGGCCATTAAAAAAATTAAATAATTTTAGAGGTGTAAATTGCTTAATAGCTAAAAATAAAAGGAGTTAAAAATAACTTTGCCTCTCATCCAGCCACGGTCGACGCTATCACACGTGTCTAATAATAACTTTTTTTGCGGACAACCAACCAAAGAATAACATATTTTTTTCCTATAAATATGGCGACGAACGAAGAATGCTACCAACGGAGGCATAAGAAATAGATCAGAATCCCCTTTCCGTCCTCTTCCTTCCAGAATCCCACCCACCGACTCGCAATGTCAAGCATGAACAATTCACCGATCCCCTCTGGCGCGTGCAATGGGCAGAAGCCGACAACATGGAAAAAACCATATAATGAGCCGATTAAAAATGACTCGTCAGTCAATGTTGGATCGAATGTGTTGTCATCGTTCTCTGACTCCATTAGATCTTCTCCCCAATGTCCCTATTCAAACGTCGTTCTCCCGATTCCTCCCCAATGTCCCTATTCAAACGTCGTTCTCCCGATTCCACCCACTATGAATCCTAATTCTCATACTAGAAGCAATATTGGTGTTTTTCATAGTGGCTTATCTTCGACGTCGCTCGGTTTACCAAATGGGGGCCAGAAACCTTATTTCAAAGAAGAAATTAACTATGTAAATTTCAGTGGAGCTAATACCCTCATCCAAAGCGGGTATGGTTTCTACATGGTACCGGCGATATCTCTGCCTATGTATCCGATGTTCATTAGCAATGTCGTTCCCTCCAACTGGTACAATACTTATGAAGTCCCAAATGTCATTTCCTGTAAGATTCTACTGTCATTTTTTCAATTAAATTGTAAATCAATTTCTACGGTTGATTAAATATTCTTATATGGTTTTGGCGATTTTCCTTTAGATGCATATAACAACTCAGCCTGCTCGCAGCTTCAATATTTTTGCAGTCCATCTTTTGTTCCTTATCAAACATTTTATGCAACGCTGCAATCAAATTTTTCATTTTTGCTGGTTAATCTACAAGTGAACTTGCGGAAGCAGATTGAGTACTATTTTAGGTATGCTTACTATATTGTTGTTTTTAAATTTTAAAATAACTCGATACTGTTCATTAATATTGTGTTGCACATCTTATGATTTTTGCAGTTCGGAGAATTTACGAACCGATTATTACCTGAAAAAGCATATGGATGACCACGGCTGGGTTCCAATAACTTTGATCGCACAGTTTAGAAGAGTAAGTAAATTTGGTTTGCTTATTATCTATTATGTATAATTTGGCATTTTTTTCTATTCTTTTTCAATTTTATTTTAGGTGTGGTTTAGTAGCTAGTTTAAGCAGGATTTATATAGAATTAATGCTAAATCTTGATAAATGACTGAAAAAATATTCATAAATCTTGCAGGTTTTTAAATTTTTGTCTTAATTTAAAAATTATCGAATTATTTCTCAAAATTTATTAGAATTTATATATTGACATATCAAGCCGTTTTCAGGATTTATACCTTTTAAGATTTCATAGATGATTTACTAAATCCTATTTATATTAAATCTCACTTGAAACCAAACATCTCCTATGTTTGCTTGCTTATGTATTTATTTTGTTATTGTATGTGTTTGAATTTTACATGTATCCTTAAGACATTATTTTCTGTCATATTATATAGGTTCAGCAATTGATGAACGAAAGACAATTCTTATATGAATCTTTCAGACATTGGAGTTTCATGGAAATGCAGGTGAAATATTGTAAAATCAGAGATGTTTTTTGCAATAAAATGATTTTTCTTGTAGAGTGGGACAATTATTACCATAATTATTGTCTCTTATTTTTATATTGAATTCATCCTTAAAAGTTATTTGTTGCTGCATTGCAGGTTAAGCCGTTAGCCAACAATATACAGTTCATATTAGATTCTTTAAGATCTTCATATGATGTGGAAGTGCAAGTAAATAATATTTAATTGTTGCATTCAATACTCTAATTTTCCTTTTTTCCTAGAAAATTGAAAACTAAATATTATGAATCATAAGGACTAAGAGAAGAAATTTGGTTTCAATATTTTGTGCAACATAAGATAATATTTTCATGTACAATTTCATATTCCTATTTATGAAAAGTATTATTGCATTAAACATTTTGATTTTAAAAAACAATGCATGTTTCAATTTTGTAGTTTATGTGACAAATTTTTATTTACATGCAGGGTGATAAAGTGAGAAAACGACATGAATGGGAGAAGTGGGTATCACGCTAGTGAACTTCTACTCATTCCAGTGTTAAATTTGGGAATCAAGTTCGAAAAGCCTCATATTATGAAGATTTTTGCGGTTGGAGAATTTCGATGATATGAAAATTAATGGGCTAGAATTCATTATTAAAATTTTATCAGGATAAAAATCAAAATTTTAGAATTTATTTTGATATGAGGGCAATACATACGTACCTCAAATCATTGATATCACATTGAAATATGTAAGTACATAAGAAATATGTGGTATGTATGCAAATCTTAAAAAATAAGTTTAATGATTTTGAGATTTGTCCTGATTAAAAATTTTATAGAGATTATTTTCGCCCATTTTTTTCATAATTCAATACTCGAGATTCAACCGATAGAAGAAGTACAATTTAATGATATTCTGAGGCTTGGGAATCTATTGGACACTGGAACATCATAAATGTTTACAAATAAATAGAGAGCATGGGAGACATTAATTTTAGTAATTTTAATGCAAGTAGAAATAAAGTTATGCTCCTAATGTGTTATGGAGACATTCAATTTGGGTTATGTTAGTTAAGGGTCATATAGTCCTTTACAGTTATAACTAGATCACACCAATCCACTTACATAATGGTGTGGTGCGATCCACACCAATGTCTGGATATCTAGACTATTTTCTCTTCTACCATGGGACTATAACTTTATATGTTATTTTTTTTACCTATTTTGTAATTTTCTTTTTTGGGATAAATCAAGAATTGGGGGCAATTTCTGTGCTAGCCCTTGAACTTATTTGTTTGACTATCCTTTAAAAAAGTTCTTTAAAATGACTTATTAGATTCCAAATTCTCTCTCTCTCTCTCTGAGATTAAAATTTGAGTTTATGACCACTTTTAGATTTTTAACCATATTTCGATCTATCGACATATAGAATAAAAAATAATGAAAATGTCATTGAAGTATATATATATATATATATATATATATATATATATATATATATATATATATATATATTAATCTTGAAGTTAAAAGGGAACTACACGTGTTCTTTGGTGGAGTTAGACTGAAATTGTGTAATCGTCGTCCCGTGAGATCAATGCCTTCCTTTATATATTCTATATCATGACTAAAAAGAAAAAAGAAAAGCCATTATAAGCCTTGATATATATGTATATATATATATATATATATATATATATATATATATATATATATATATATAAAAGGTGGTATTTGGAGATATCGTTCCCTTATGTGATGTGTAATTGCTTAGGGCAGAGCAAATGTGTGGGTGCTTCGAAAGGGTCGCGTCAGAGAAGGGCACAGGACAGTATGCGAAGACAAGGAAGATTGGCTTTGTGTAGAGCAGGTGAGACACCGTACAATGTTTGTGAGTTGTGGAAAGAAGATACACAGAGGTGATTATGCTGACTTATTGTGAGAGAAGAATAGAAATGATTTTTGCGTGAACAGAGAAAGAAAGCATCAAACAAAAATGACGAGAAAGGAGTTTGAATAGGAGGAGGAAGTGTAGAACAGCCGAGGCGAATGGAGAACGGTGGAAAATGTTTTTTGCAACCAAATAAGAAGAGAAGAGAGAAACGAACAGGAACATGACAGGGAGCGGGAACAGATATTTCACTCGAGCTGGAAACTTTGGTGAGTGAAATAAATGTTTAATTACTAAATATACTTATTTCTTCTTCTTTTAGATTTATTTTTTTTATTTTTTGTTAGTATTTTCATATTAATATTATAAAATAACAATTATATCCACTACCCTATTACAATATAAATGACTAGAGATGAAATTTAAATATCCCTTTAAAAGATATTTGCTAAAAGAATAAAAGAATGATAATATAAAACTAAAATTATTCGTTTCTATAAGACATGTGCATTATTTTCTCTAAATACAAGTTAAAAGAATTATTTATGTAAAAATGAGTGGGATAGATATGTGTTGCCTTTTTATGTGCTTGGAATCTCTTAGCACTCCTATAGGATTCTATCACGAGATCATTTTGGCTGACCTTAAGGAAAGTAGTCTCATAGATCGCCAACTCATCACCATTATAGTTGACTAGGTCTTATAAGAAGAGTTCTCCAAGTGTTATAAGTGAAATGAGTCACCTTTATTGTGCAACTAGATTGATAATTTTATTTTAATATGACTCGGTTATAAAGAAACTCAAGTGGTTTCGTTAAATTCAGACTATTCTTCACCTGAAATCTGTAGCTCTCCTACAAAGAGTAGCCATCATAATTTCTTAACTTTACATAGGCCATGGTCTCGTAATCTTCAACCCTGTGTTAACTGAATTCATTCTATATAATTGAGTTATATTTTGGAAATAGCTTCCCCAAAATTATTTCTAGCATTCAACTATTAATGGGGCTGTCAAAAAAGCTCTTTGTTCGCAAACAGTTCGTGTTCGGTTTGTCAAGGAGTTCGTATTCGATTCGTTCAATAGGTAAACAAGACGAACACGAACAATTTTTTTTTCGTTCGGTTAGTTAAAAGAACCAAACATGAACAGTGATGCGTTTGTTCGTGTTCGAATCGTTATTGTTCGAAATATAAAATAATTTAAAATAATTATATATAAAAAATTTATGATATTTAAAATAATTAAATTTTATAAATTATAATATATATTAAATTAATAATAATAATATATTAATATACTATATTAGTAATATACTAATATAGATATTATATATTTTTATATAATATAAGTTATATAATTAATATAATATATTGTTTATATATATTAATATTAGGGCTGTCAAACTGGCTTGTCGTTTGACTCGTGTTCAACTCGTTCGTTAAGAAACGAACACGAACACAAGCTATTTTCGTTCGTGTTTGGTTCGTTTACGCCCCTAGCTATTAAGCTCAGTAGGGCCCAAAATATAGGTTATTGTTCTTTAACTTTTTCTGAACATGATTGTGAGATACAAGTTCCTCAAGTGTTGTCGGCGAATTCACATTGAAGAAATATCATAAATGCAATAAAAAAAGGAGGGCCTTGAGAGATTTTTCCCATAAGAGTTCTTCTTGTTGCTTCACCTTTTCGTGGCTCATCTTCCCTTTGAAAAACTATTTTTCTAAATTTTTATTCGGAGCTTTCTTCTTAGAGCAATTTTTCTATTTGAGCCAATTGGAGCTAGCTTGGTGACTGGAGTTAGTCAGGCCAACGGGAACAGGCCAACCGATTGGAGCTTGTCGAGCCGATTAGAACCTGTAAGGCCGATTGGAGCTGGCTAGATCAATAGGAACATGTCAGGTCAATTGGCGCTGGCAGGACGACTGGAATTGGCGGGTTGACAGTAGCTAGTTAGGTTGCATGAAGCTGGTCGAGCAAAATGGAGCTAGTCAACCCGAATGGAGTGAGTCGGGTTGATTGGGTGCCGATGACCGACTGGATGATGCCAGTAAAGGTCGATTGCATTAGCACGAATTAATGAGTTAGATTATTCTCTCAGGATGAGTTCCTTAAAGTGTTATATGTTACTATTCACTTCTCTATGATTTAGTTCTCATTCATTGCTTCTCTTCTTATTTGTAGCATTATTCGCGCTGCTACCGCACCTTTTAGAACGTTGAATACGAGATTATTCGTAA
>JAKZJZ010001038.1:0-32802 GCA_022702705.1 Papilionanthe hookeriana x Papilionanthe teres | reverse complement strand
AATTTTACTCCCTAATAAAGAATATCTCCTTATATATTTGCATTCAATCATATGAACTACAATTATCACCTATATAATTGCATGTGATTCTTTCCAATTGTTGTTTGAGACAATACCGAATTGACCTTTAAATAATCTCACAAATAAATTTTAGCATCTTAGTCACAAATCAAGGTTAAATTATACAAGAATCAATCATCACAATTTCTTCCAAAGATTAAACACTTATACTTTCCACAACATACTTCCATAATTTAATTATTTCATCATCTAAGAAAGAAAATGATAAAGTAAACTACTCATATTTCATGAAGAAAATATAAACACAACTCGTATCTGAAGCATAAACCATAATGAAAATGACAAAGATCTGGTAGATTTAAACAAAGTGTAAAACAAAGATAAATACTTATCTCAAATTCTCTCCACAAGAATCTGTGCTCCTTTGAATTTTGCTTCTGTTATTAATATACCCACACAGTTAAGTCTAACCACATCAATAAAACTTTAACCAATAAAAACAAGATACAAGGTTAAAAGAAAATCGGTGAGGAGAAGGCTCTACACCAACCTTTTTCCTTTCTCTACTCTCTACTCTCTACTAACAACTGACAAAAAGAACTCCAAAACTCATTTCAATATTATTCAAAACACTAACTACAACTACCCAATAACAACAACAACAACTTTGCAAGTTATATACCATTTCACAGGACGCCCAGTGTGTTTCGGTGTCTTCAACTTGCGTCCGTATTCAATGTGTCCACCAAAAGATGCATCCCTTCAATACATTTTCTCTACTAAAGGAAGTTAAGGAAGTCATCATCAAAAGTCGCTCAAACACTTCGAAATGGCACCAAATTCATTAAATTTCGATTTTAACTACGGCGCTTAAGAGCCTAAGATCAGGGCTTAGCAAATAGAGCTAAATTTCTAAAATTCTATAATTTTTCTTCAAAATTGATCCTTTTTTCGCTCCTTTCATCATAATTAATCATTTTCATCATTATACCACAGGAAAAAAAACACAAAATACCTTCCATTAAAGTGCAATATCATCAAAATGATTAAAATAAAAGATAAAATACTATATATTTTAGGATGTATCAAAATTCCTTAAACATAAAATGTTACTTGTCCTCAAGTGACTCTTAACCATAAAATTTTAACATGCAAATAATGTAAATGAGTTTTTCAGAAAAATTAGAAATTTTGTTCTAGAAATGAAATAATCCAATTTAGAAAAAATATTAGTAAATAAGACCAATTTAAAGTTTAGAAAGTTCTTATTTAAAGGATAATGAAAATATAAGTTTTTCTATCTAATTCGTAAATCCTTGTCAGATTTTTCAAAATATAAGGTTCAAACATTTTATTTTTTTCACTTAAAAAGTTTTAATCGAGAATAATTTTACTACTATATTATAACCTTATGTTTTAGATTTTCTCAAAACTTATATTTTAAACATAGTGCAGGAACCGCATTTCAGACTAGATCCTTAATTCCTCAAGTCTTTCCTTTCCTTCCCACGTACTATTTTTTACTTTTTTTTCTTCTTTTTCTTTTTTTATGAGGCAAGGATTACCGTATCTGGATAGGCCTTAATGATTTCTAATTCCACCTTACCATTTAAAATAAAGGTCTACGATAGTATCTTTCACTTAAAAATCATTATAAATTTATTGAAAATTATTTATCAATAAAAGAAATTTTGGCTTTGAAAAGTAAAAGTTGAATTTTCTATTTATCCGAAAATGTATATTTCTACTAAAGATAAGCTTAACCATATTTAACATTTCTTTGTTAAGAACATTTTAACTTTAATTTTTCATTATTACTATAAACTTTAACTAAACTCTTTTATTCATTTCACATATTCAAAATTTTTTTCCCTAATATAACTTCCTATACATAATTATTTTCAATCAAAAACAAAATTCTCTTTTATAAGTATTCTTAAGAAAAAATAAAATTTGTAGGTTTCGAAAAATTTAAGTTTTTTAAGTTCCCCCAAACTTTAATTTTTGGTCAGATAAAACATTTGGGCATATGAAATCATATAGATGAAAGCGAGAATTAAAATCCTCGGACAACATGTTTGCAAGAATCTGAATATCCTAAATATGCAAGTATAATCAGATGTAAAAGAAAACAAATGGGGAGAAAGAAACTAAATTCAATTTTTCATAAAATAAAAATTTCAAAAGACTTCTACACAGAAAGGAGGCTTTCAAACTGCAAATACACACCAACTTAACATAACTAAAATCACAACAGTACTCGATAATAACCGGTAGTGTAGATTTTGTAAAGCTTTAAACATGCAATTTTGAAAAAGTTATTTTTGACGTTGTTCTACATTTCCCATATGTGCTCGAAATTAATTTACACTCTATTAAAAAATTAAATTCTAAATCACATTAAATTATTTACTATTACACACATATCACAAACTAAGCAACATTTTTAAATTATTACATAAACATCCGAATGTGCATAAAATGAAATAGTTTCCTAGCTATGCTCTAGAGCAACACCGTAGTTCATATCATAAATACATCACACAACAATTAAAACATAACATCACCTATAAAAACATCACATAAAAGCATAACCACACATAAAAAAAATCTCAAATATAAACAAACTCAACACAACCACCCTATCTCATCATCCTCATCATCATCTTCTTCATTATACTCTCTGGATGGCACATATAGGTATATAAAATGGATTTAGGGGCATCTGCACCACCGTCGATCACCTCTAATCACTCTATCCATATACCGTCGGGTAACTCTCCTCATATTCATCATGGCCTAACAATATACCTTTCAATATTTTCTTAATCTTACCATCCATATCTCGAACATGCTCTCGGTAAGACTAACTTTCTTCAAAATCTTCTTCATTAATCCAAGCCAGGAATCACTGCATGATGATGCTCGTGTTGGCCAATGGGCACGCGAAGCGTAAGGGCAGGCTGGGGCGTGCGTGCCAGGGGCAATCTCTAAGTCCTCCAACTGCACCAAACTCCGAATGTATAAGGTTGCTCGACCCCATTTTCGATGAGGTCTTCCCTTCTTCTTTTAGCTGCTAGATCTAGCCTCAGCTTTTCCTTCGACTATCTTAGAGGACTAGAATCGGGACCCGCCTTTAGAAATTCAAACCACTTCTAAACTCCCCGCAAACTCCACAAACTCGACTATAGACCCCTAATCACCTAGAGGGTCGAAATCAAATGCGGAAGTTTAAAGGATGAGTTCCTATAGACTCTTCGGGCCTTAGACTACCCCCGCGGCCCTGGTCCGCGAGGGGGCCGACTTACATTACACTTACACACTACATTTCCACACACTTCCTAAAACCACACCCATACCCAACTTAACCTCCCGACTCATGTGGGTGATTCACATGGATGGTCCTTAACCCCTAAGCCCTCGCAAGCAGGGTTAGGAACAACATAACGAATGCCTCAAACGAGTCCTTTCATGGCTCATATGGCTTCGAAATGGTTTCATGGCTCAACCAAAATGATTTCTTTCCACCTAAATTCACCCAATCTCCAATTTCCCAAATTTTCAATTTTCGACCCCGAGACCCTACACCTACTAAACCTACCCAAAACCCTCGAAATTACCCAAATTTTCGCAAAATTTCCAAATTACCCAAAATTTTCCAAAATCAATCTCAAACATCTCCACATCACTCAAATTGATCATCCATACCCAAAAATACCAAAAATTCCAAAAATACCTCTCAATACCCTCCAAATACCCAAAATACCCTTCTTGCCTAAAAATCCAAAAATTCAGAAAATTCCCAGAAAATTCCAGAAAATCCTAAATATTCCCAATTTCATTTTGTCCAACTACACCATGGGCCAATTTTGTCAATTTACCCTACTTTTGTCAAAACCCCCAAATCGACCCATTTTAACCCTAAGTGAACCCAATGTCAAACCAAACCTACCCAATTGACCCCAATTCTGGTCCAATTCAATTCTAAACTTCAATTCAACATTCCCAATACCAATCTAGACCAAATCCAAGTCCAATTTGATTGACATTTGGATCCAATCTCACTTTTGGCCTTAAAGCCCAAATTGGACCCATGACCCAAACTTAACCCAAACTCACCCAATTCAACTCCAATTAACCTCAAATCTTTTCTAAATCTTCCTTAACATTCCCACAAACAAAACCCTAACATGATTTGCCCAAAATTTGAACCCAAGTCCCACTCAAACTCAATCCAAGGTCAAAAGGCCCATTTTTCGACCTAAACCCAAACCTAACCCAAATTCAACCCAATTCAAATCCAAATCACCCCCAATTTGTTTCAAATCACTCATGACACATCCATGAGCTAAACCCAACAATTATTTGGCCCAACCTCTTTACAAAATTCCCATCCATAAATTCATTTTTAAACTTAAGGGCCCATTCCTTAAACCATTCTTAAAAAAAGCCCACTTCCACCAAATCCAAAACCCCAAAAAAATCCTTCCAAAGCCCATATGACATTTCCCCTCATCATATTTTCAATTAAAATCATCCCTAAGTCCTAAACCAATCATCAAATAATTCTAAATGAAGCTTCATCCAAATTTCCACCAAATTATCCAAAATCCTTAAAATCCTTTTTTATGAAATCGACCAAACCTTTTCCCAAGCCAAATGGAGCCATGGAGCCATGCACAAGCCATATGCAAGCCATGAGAGCCTCTTTACATGTCACCATGCCATTTTGGGCAAAAGGAGGAGGCTCTTTCCTTAATTCCTAAAGGTGATTAACCACTTCCATGATTCCACTAAACCATGCTTAAGCCTAATCGTGCTTGGATTGCGACTCGACCCTACCGATTATGCCGAGCCAAATCACTTTTCCCTCAGCCCAAAACCAGGCTCGGGTGGTGCACCTAGCCCAAATGGGTGGGTTGACCCATTTAGGTTCAAATTTAGCCATGCCCCCATTCCACTTTCGAATCAAAGCCTTTACACATGGCATTTGCCAATCGTCTACACTAAACCCTGCCCCCGACCCACCCGACTCAAGATGGTGACCATCGCTCGGCCGGCCGGCCACCGTACCGCCGGAAAACACCATGGCCGAGAGCTCACATGTGAGCCAACATCGAAATTCTCACTCGCCGAGCCGCCCCATCCCCACGGGTTACCATGGCCGATCTTCTCCTCACCGCAGCAGACTCGATCCCAAGCCCTAACTCCCCCGAGAGGCCTTCCACCCTCTCCTATTTAAACTCCACCCTCTCGGCCATGAAGGGAGCTAAGCACAAACCTCGCCAAAACTCGCCAAAATTGTTCCGCACCCTTCTCCACCCTATAGAGCACTCGATCCCCGTGGAATTCCCCCGCCATTTCTCCTCCGAAAGCTCAATTTCGTAGTCGAAATTCCACCCAAAACCATGACACTTCTCCACAAAGGAGCCAATCCCCAAATCGATTGGCTCTACACCTTCACTCGTACCAAGGAAGGTGTTCACCAGCAAAAGCCCCATCTCCGTACCACCCGAGCTTGCTCCAAACTCTCCAAGCTTTGTGATCGGCTTGGTCGAAATCATATCCGTACAATTCACTGCACTCAGAGACTTCATCCGGAGCTCACAGACCCAATCGAAGGTGCAACAACTCTCGCATCGAAGCCACACTTCCGAGCCAAGGTATGAGCTAACTCTTCATCCCGAGCTTCGAAGATTCTCTATTTCAAATGCCTTAGTTTCAATGCATGTTAACCGTATAGATGCGTTCGTCTCTTCAAGACGAATCCATAGTAGTATAAGAACGTAAAAATCCATCGAGAATCGAGCGAGATCTGTGGATTTAGTGTGGACGGCTCTCGGCGAGAACACTCGGGGACGATGAACGGATGCCGTCCATTCAATACACGCGCGGACGAACGGCTCAGATGGCGTCTGACCGAGAAACGGTGCGAGAACCGCGGGCCCGGCCGCCGACTCGAGTGGCGGCGTCGAATCGGAGCGCGCCGCGCGTGCCTCTCGGAGCCGCCGAGGATGCGCCGGCGCCGCGTGGATAAATAGATAAATTAGTGGTATTTTCTGTATTTATTTAATATCCGTAAACTTCAAAAATTCATATCTTCGTGTAGAAAAATCATAAAAATAAAATAAAAATACCCTCTCGTCACAGTGAACGAGAGGAGAATAATGTGAAAAGAAATCATTTAATTTCATCAAGTATTTTATTTTTTATAATTTATTTACTCTCTCGCATTGTTTTAATTCTCCATGCATGCATACAATTCACCATGGTACGAGACTATGTGCTTTGAAGCCTCCGAACTCGGGAACATTCCCTCGAATTTTCCAAAGTCGTAGGCCATCCCTATGAAGAGTTCTCGATTTTTCAAGTTCGTGTCATCGTTTTCGAGTATTTTAATTCCAAAAATAGCATGTTGTGAAATAAATTCTAGGAAAATTTGGTGATGTTCCTTATGACTAGAGAACCCTAGAAAAATAGATTTTCGCTTAGTTCATTCAAAACAACCCTAATCGACTTAAACACCCAAAATAGGTCTTTAATTAATTAGAGTTAACCAGTGTATCAAATTGACTTGAAATCAATTCTCCACTGACCTTTAGGATCAGAGGAATCCACCATAAAAATTTGAGGTCAATCGACTTGGTTAGCCCCACTAATCGGCTGATTAAGTCACTTAGCCATTTTAAACTTTAAAAATTCATAACTTTTAAAATACTTTTCAAAAATTCACCAAATTGGTTTTGGAGCCTCTCTGATATCAGGGGAACCTAAGAAAATTAAAATTTCAATTTTCTAAAAAGTTGATTTTTAATAATATTTTAATACTTTTAATAATTAAAAATTAAAAAATAATAAAAATCACAAAAATAATAAAATTCACCAAAATGTCACATTTTGAATTTTAATCACTTAGGAGCAAATCCCACATTTTTCCTAGGTCTATTTAGTGAGATATTGAATTTTAAAGCTTTAAGGTAATTTTAAAATTAAAAAAAAATGTATTTTCTAGCATTTTCACTAAAATAATTATAATAAATCATAGAAAAATCAGAAAATTGCAAAATTTGTTTCTCTGGTTTCCTTGATATCAGAGAGATTTTTGAAAAATATAAAATCCATTTTTCAACATTTATTTTATTTTTTAAATTAATTAACACTCCAAAACTCAAAATAATTATAATAAAAATAATATAATTCAAAAAATCACCAAAATTGGTCCAAGTGCTTCTCTGGTCATTAGGAATGTCCCCTAATTTTCTTAAGGACAGAAACTTTCCTTTGGTCATGTTATCAAATTTTCCTCGAAAATCTCTATTTTCCACCAAAAATAATTATATAAATAAATTAAATACAGAAAAATCACATTTTCTCCTCTCATGTCTTTATTGACATATGAGTGAAGTCACATAAAAATTTCAAGTTCATTTGAGTTCAATTTAGTGAGTTATGAAATTATTAAGCTTAAAGGGTAAAATGGTAATTAAACTTTTAACCCTTAATTAAAACTTTAGGTTTAATAAAAATTAACAAGTAAAATATTTGATCTTAATCTGATTTGGATGATTGAAATTTAAATAATTAAAGGGTAGAAACTCATTAAACAATTTTTAAAATGATTAAACTTTAATTAAATAATAGATTAAATTTGAAGAATAATAAAATCTGAATTATTAAAATAGGGATATTTATTAGGAAGAGATTTATTCTTTAATTTAAAAATCCCTAAATTAATTATCTCATTAATACTCAATTTTTAATTAAAATGATAATTCAAATTCAAAATATTAAAAGACTTAATTAAATTATTAAACTACTTTTCAAATTTCAATTAAAATTAAAAATAAAGTAAATTAAAGATAAATTAAATTAAAATTAAATTAAATTAATAATTGAATTAAATTAAATTAAAACAAATTAAATTAAATTAAACTAAATTAAAATTAAATTAAATTAAATTAAATTTAATAATTAAATTAAATTAAATTTAATAATTAAATTAAATTAAATTAAACAATTAAATTAAATTAAATTAAATAATTAAATTAAATTAAATTAAATAATTAAATTAAATTAAACAATTAAATTAAATTAAATTAAATTAAATAATTAAATTAAATTAAATCAAATCAAATTAATTAAACATCAAATCAAATTAAATTAACTATGTTAAGTTAA
This sequence comes from Papilionanthe hookeriana x Papilionanthe teres, assembly GCA_022702705.1. Lineage (NCBI taxonomy): Eukaryota > Viridiplantae > Streptophyta > Magnoliopsida > Asparagales > Orchidaceae > Papilionanthe > Papilionanthe hookeriana x Papilionanthe teres. The sequence continues at coordinate 24,603 of JAKZJZ010001038.1, read as the reverse complement.
ATTAAAACTCAATTAAATTAAGTCAATTAAATATAACATCACCTAAGACATAAAGAGTAAATTAAATATAAAACAACTCGAACACTATTCCAAATTTAAACCCTTTAACTTAAATCAAATCATTCGAATACTAATTTACCCTCGAAAGCTTTCGATTATTATAACTCCTAAATGGAACATCAAACGAAGTGTTATCTCACTCATATGATATTCAAACGCCCTAGTTCACCGAGCAAGTTAACAAGACTCAAAACCTTGACGATCGATTCATTTATATAATTAAATTCATTCGTACTTAAAACAATCCTGAAAATATCGAAAAGATGTTTAAGATTCTTCTTAAGCACTTCCTCAATATGATAGGATATTTATAAGAACAATCGGATTTAATTGTCCTTCGATGATGAAAATCGTCCTCAAACAAAAACACAAAGAACCTAGACGTCATAAGAGATTGACTCACAATAGTGATTAGAATTTGCGTAAAAACCATAACCTTTCCCCTAGCCTTTACCTATGAACTCGCTTAAATATTCTAATCGTGTTTTAAGTGCAGCTGGGATGACGTGGAAGACCCTCCTGTGTACGCTTTTATTTTATCGCAATTTACTTTCTTGCAATTTACTTTCGCAATTTACTTTATCGTAAATGCACTTTACTTTTCGTACGATAAAACAACTCGTCGTATGAAAACCCACACCTTTAGGATAAATCCCTAAAACTCGAAACCAAAACTAAGTTAAAAGTCATCGCAAGATAAAATTCACCGCCACAACATTTCAAAATATAAAACAACTCAAAATTTAATCACAAACAGTAACACAAAACTACAATCGCAACTAAATTAAAACGTCCCGTCGGATGATCGGGAATACCTCTGATGATGTAACCTACGTGTTGCTAACTGGATTTCCCACTGTCTAAATGAAAGTGTGGAACTCATTCAACGAGTTTAGCAAATTCATCCTGGACTAAGTGAATCCGATAAAAATAATGATGCCGAAGGATGGAACCGCGGGATCTTAACCTATGTCGTTATAATCAACTTTAAGATTTGCTTTAATCAAAATACAAAAACACTGGAAATTAAGATCTTCTCTAAACCAAAACACTTTTCTCATCCCCTCGATTTATGATTTCTAAAACTAAACCTCTCGCAACAACAAGGAGCTTCGAGCATGATGGCAAAGACGGCCATCGTCATCAACAAAACTCGAACCTATTTCAAGAAACTTTCCTAGAATTAAACAACCAAGCCATGAGACTTCGAGGTAGCTCGCTTAGTGCAACATAAATCCTCAACCTCTTCGTTGTGCATTCGCATAATCATTTTATGCAAATTAAGCCCTAACCGGTCTTAGATTCCGAGGTAGTCGTCCGATACGACAACAAACCCTCACATCTTCTGTAGCTATTCGTTCGATTTTATCATACAAATATAAGCCCTAATTAATTAAAATCGGCAAGATCAAAACATTTAAATAAGTATTAGGACTTTCCTAAACTCAAGCCAAACGATAGATAGTCGGAAATTACCGAAGTTCACTTCGAATCAGCTGATTTCTCCTACCTTTCTTCCTTTGGATTCACAAAACAAAATGTTCCAAAATTTGATCCATTCCCTATCGAAATTCCAAAATTCAATCTTCGAAAACCTTAAACTTTCAAATTTTGAAAGCAGTAGTTATCGATTATTATCGAGAGTTTTCTTAGGTGATTCCCGTCACTTAAGATGTAATTAACTATGTGGCTTGCCTTTATAGGAATTTTAAAGAACCTAGTAATATAAACCCCGTTTGATACTTTCATATTAAGCAGTGGAATTTGTCTGGCTTATAAAATCGGTCTGCAGTACCAAACGGATGTCACAAAACTTCTAGCTTATTTGATCGAGCCCCACCATCAAGCAAGTGTGTCTATCCTTAGTGGATGATACACTGGCTCATGGTGCGTGCTCGTTTATATAAACTATTCGGGATGCGAGATCGGCTTAATCTCATATCTTAAAACTTTCAAATTTAAAAATTATTTTCAAAGCCAAATACTACTTTCTAAATTATATATATATTTAAATCAAATTTAAAATTTAAATTCGCCGACAACTTCGTTACAGCGACCCCCTTTTAAAATACAATACAACCTAAAATATGCCGACAAACTTCTCGGCGACTCACGTGGGACGATTCCTCTCTCCATTATAATCAAATAATCTCGTTTTCAAAAATCGGAAGTGTATCCATGTCCCTAATGGATCAAACTACTCTTCTTTCCGTTCGAATACTATGTTCATTTCTATCTCGAACAAGTATAGCCAACATTCTCTCGGATTTAGGAGCCACCGTTGTAGACACCCCTAAACGCAGAGGTTCCGAGATCCTTTTACCTCATTTCCGAGGTGGGGCGGACCCCCATCAGGTGTTAGTTCAGGAATGATCCTTCGAGTCGAGAAGTCTCGCTTAAGACTTTCTTTCCCTTTCCAACTCCGAATCGGATTCCTTACCTTCTCTACACCTTCGAACGTTCCGTTCTAAATAAACAAACCCTCTAATAAGTGATTCTTTTAACAAATGATTCTTTTTTTATAAATACATGGACAAAGAATGAGTTCGACTTTTTAATTCCTTTCTTTTCGTCCTAAAGAAAAGAAGCATAACTCGGACCGACAACCGAATCTACCTCGCAGAAATGGAAGCCCCGAAACCGATTTTCTCCTTCACCAACGGACCGGACTTCGCCGTCTATAAGGATGAGCCGCCCGACAATGGGGTCATCCGATTCGGACATGTGGATTCGAAAACACGAACGTCAAGGTCACCGACGTCTCCTCTTCGCACCGACGAACAAGGTATTCGAAGCCGAGGAGCCACCGCTCGAGTTCAACCTCAGTCGACCCAAGAGTTTCCTCCCCCGCAAAGGGTCCCGACTCAGAGGAGTACCGCCGTCCGCAGAGGACCGTTCTCACTACCCCCACCTGGCCTAGTCGTTCTCGCACCTACCCCGACTTCCGCCAAATCAAAGGGGAAAGGAATCCGTAACTATGATAAACCCGTTACCGCGGAGGGTACGGATCTTCCCGTAAGACCTTCCGTCTTCGAAATCGGGTCCGGGCTCGAAGATTCCTTCGCCGACAAAGACCCAAAGAAGAAATAGAAATGTAGGATCGCCAGGAAGCCGTAGCCGCCGAGATCGTCTTCCCGAGGAAATTCCGTAGCTGCCGAATATACACCGTTACTGTAATATACACCACCGCTCGACTACATACCACTTTCGGGAGGAAGCGTGTTCCATCCCCTCTCCGCCGCAGAGGATGAGGAGAATGTTCGAAAGATTGCCGCCACATTACCACGTACCCGCATACTACAACGATACCGCAAGAAAAGAATCGAACTACGTCGTTTACTCGACCGCAAACTTTGCAGAAAAGCTAGCAAGGAAGGAAAACTCGCCCCGTGTCGGAAATTCTACGAAGGATGTGGCGGGTGCCGGCCAAATCCCGTCTCGGGCCTCGAGTAGAACCCGCCGTCATGATAGAAAAGCCAAGCAAGAGAATGAAGGCTAGCCCGCCCGTCGTAGTATCGTGTTGCAGACAGTGAGGATACCACCTTCCAAGCATTCGGCCGATGTGACCATCTCGGTCCCGGACCTTCCGCCGCTGAAGGATGGTGTGGCGTCCCACTACGGGGCAACTGAGATCGAAACAAGCAGCCCCGAGAAAGAAAGTCTCGCCAGGAGGCCGGAATCCGAAGAAAGTGCTACCGCGATGAAGGGGACTCGTGAAAAAGGACCCGCAACCATCGCATGACAACCACAAAGATACACGGAAAGCTCCGCTAGAAGATGCCATGGAAAAGCCGAGAACCGACATCCGACGGTCGGCAAAAGAAAGAGAAGAAAAGTTCGGAGACGAGATCGACTCATCGGAATTCATGGACAATGAATATGCAGAAATCAACATGGTCGAGACACGAGCTTCATCGCCTTCTCAAGGTGCTCTCGCACCAGCAGAAGAGAGGAGCCGAACCGATGAAGAGACAGCCTTCAGAAAAGGACGACACGATCGCTCAAATGGCGAAGAGGACGCGAAGAGATGGCCATAGCTCTCCGGCCACTCTCCGCAGTCAAGTACAACCACATGAGAGACACCCCTGTAAGTCATTCACATCGTAGACGGAGGAAAGGAGATTACATCCGTCAATCGGGATGACTCACCGAAAAGGATACAACACAAAGTATGATCCCCGAAAAGGATATCAAGAACTCTGCAGAGCAAGAAAGCGAGAAGCCCTAAGACAATCGAAGAACGGACATCCATCTCGGACGGGCAGATCTTACCCGTAAGAATTCGACGCCGTCCAAGACCCGAAAGGCTTCGTACCACCTCTCGTTTAAGACCTTCGACTGAACCGGAATCCCCGACAAGATGTCGCACACTTTCGCGCCGCTTGTTGCAATGCCTGGCGGAGCGATGCGTTACTCTTCCGACAGCCTCGTTAGCAGTCCGTCAGAATCGCCTTCGACCGGTATGCGAATTACCCAACTGCTCTCGTGAAGACATTCTCGTAGCTAGAGAGTCTTTTCATTAAGCGATTTGTCGGAGCTCGCAAGACCACATCACTATAGTGATTTAGTGGTAGAGAAACAAAGGCCGAATGAAACTTTGGTGGATTACATACTTCGACTGGAGAAACTTAAGCATGAAGTGTGAACCACAACCGCAAGAACAACATGCGCTCAAGATCTCGCTAAAAGCATTCACGGCCCGATAAGACTTCTCCTCAAGGGATTCACTATTAAGACTTTCGAGAAGTTGTTAGCAAGGCCGGAAGCTTGCAAGAAGAGGCGAAGCAATTAAGTTTCGCCGACAAGACGTGACAAGCGTAGCCGGTGAAGACTTTCGAAAAGAAATCCTGGGTCGTCAGCAAGCAATGGACAAAGGCAAACAACCGATGCAAATACCACCGTAACGGCCGCAAAGAACTACAACAAAATTACCAAGAACCCCGGTCCAATGATCACTGTCTCCGCAAGATGAACAACCGTCTCGTCCGCAACGTACATCGAGGGAGCTTCGAGCGCAGAATATCCGTTCAAAAATGAAGCAAGCATCAAAGATGTTCCGTAGCTTAATGAAAACTCCAGATTTCCAACCGCTGTAGCCCAAAAGACCAGCAGGAAGTCAACAAGAAAGGTGATCCCAACTTTCGCCCCTACCATCGGATGCTCGGCACAAGATGTAAGACCGCATTACCTTCAAAAGTCGGCTCAACGACAACCTTCGAAAGGAAATATAACAATCCCGAAGGAGTACACGAAGGAACCCCGTAAAGGAGGTTCCGTCAATGTTATCTCAACCGATCCCGTCATCCCGATGGATCCCTATGCAACCGACGATGGATGGACTACCGCCCTGACGAGATCTTCGAAGAAGATTTTAGACAACATCCGAACCGCTCGTGCGAGCTTCAATTCGTAGTTCGAGACCCGTTAAGCCGTACTATCACTCGCGATGAAGAACCACCTCGACAGAGAAAATCGAAGAGAAGAAGAAAATCGACGAAGAAGAGGGGACCGAGACTCCTAAGGCTGTACTAGGGGCCGCTTATCCTAGGATAGTTGCTTCCGATTCTGGGGAGAAATCCCTCGAACCTCCGATTTTGTATGATTATCTCGCTCACTTCTGGTGGATCATATAATGATAAGGGTGATGGCGTCGGCTACGTTTTCGACCGTTTCTAACGATTACGTAACTAGCGACAATCCGGCGTCGATTTCGATACCAACAACAATTCTCAAATCATACATGATCTCGACGATCACAACGACAAAGAAGGCATCCATCAAGGAGGCTACGAGAGTTCAACAAGCAACGGATCTATCTCGCGAGTTTCGAGGAGCTCCAAGCTACGATGCAGTTGAGAGCCTTCGCATTTTGAAGATAATCCGAAGAGCCCGTCATTCCGATTCGGAGGAGACACCAAGAAACTCAACGCTAGATTCGAAGAAATTACGAAGTCAACTCGAGAAGTGAAGAGTTCTACCTCCGAGAACGGGTCCAAAAGACAAAGGAAAGGTGTGGTCGTTCAAGAAGAACCAACCCCACAGAAGAAATACCCATTCGAGAAGAAGCCGAGACGCAGGAGAACAAAGTGGACTACAACGTGCTAGCCCATCTTAGGAAACTACCTGCCAAACTGAGCATCTACGATGCTCTCATCTTATCAAAGGAGATGAGAGAAGCTCTGATCAAGGCCTTACTCGATCCGAAATTCGCTAGCTCAAATGGCCGGAGATTCCTTGGATGAGGTTCGCTCGTTAAAGGAACAACGAGGTGTTACCTTCACGTGACAATGACCTACTACTGGGGATGCTGTATCACAACCGACCGTCGTACATTTCGGGCCATAATCGGGAAGTTTACGCTCTCCGCAGTTTTGGTGGATCCAGGAGCATCAATCAATATAATGAGTCTTCGAACACTAAAGATACTTGGAAATCGATGCTCGCGAGCTCGAGGCCGACAAAATGTTATTAAGAGGATTCAACCGTAAAGGAGAAAGAGCCCTCGGTCAATAACGCTACCGATGAAGACCGGTGATTTAGCAAAGACAACCGCAAAATTTCATATAATCGATTCGAAACGTCGTTCAACGCTCTACACGGCCGACCATGGATACATGAAAACAGGATGGTACCATCATCTCTACACCAAAGGCATCAAGTACTACGACGAGGGGAACAAGCGCATCAAAGGTGACTTACAACCATTCTCCGTACATGAGATCGGAGTCCATGAAGATGCAGCTTATTATGCACCGCCAAAGAAAACAATCTTCTCCGTAGATACCATAACAAATGAAGCAAAGAAAGTTCGAGACAACGAAGAACCCGAAGTTCTAGTCCAACAGCCACTCACCACTCCCTTCCGGCGAGATGGTGAAGGTTTCTCCACAACTCGCATCCGAGGTCGAGGCCGGGACGAGGCCGCGGTAGAGACACTAGACAACCGGATGTAAGAAACCAGCCATCAATGTTGATCGGGATGATAGCTTCCGAAGAAGAAAAAGAAATCAAGCAAGAAGCAAGAACAATAAGTCGAAAGAAGCCGCAATACAAGATCTCCCTCGAAGATGAAAAGAACGAAGAATACAAATCAATGTACGAGAAGATTAACCACTACGTACATACTATGACCCTAACTCCGATCCATTCTAATAAGATCGAGGGTATGGAGGTCAAAGAGGTACGTAGTGACGTGCAAAGCCGATCAAATTCTACCGCGTGCTTCTTCCTCCAAAACCGAAAATAATGTACAATTCGAAGATGTCACTTCATCGTAATTAATGGAATTACCTTTCGAGTGGTACTCTCCCCGTGTTCAAAATTTAATTCAACGTGGTTTCTTACCTCGACAATGGACAAAAGGCCAATCACAACATTTTGAAAAGTTATGGAATAACTCCGCCGTCCTCCCAATTCAAAGTATGGACTCGGATTCGCACGCAGGTCGGTCACGACGATATCGAATTTTGCTTCAGTTGTCACTGCAAGTCCAATGAAAACTCGCATGGAAACTACGTACGAACTCGAAGATTTACAAATCGGAGACGCTCCACCGTAATTCGAAGAAGAAATTAAATCCATAATCGTATGAGTTAACTGAAGTTAACTTAGGTACTAAAGAAAGAGCCTCGTACCTACCTTTGTTACCTCCTTACTCAATAAAGAAGACTCCGAAGAAATAATCAAGTTATTAATGGAATTTAAAGACCGTTTTGCTTCGGAGCTACGATGAAATGCCGTGATTAGCCCCGCAGGTCGTACCATAAGCTAGGAGTGGATCCTACTTCGCTCCACGTACAAGGTCCTTAAGAATGCGTCTCGGAAATCGAACAACAAGTCATACCAGGTTAAAAAGCTAATGTACGCTAAATTTGTCCGCGAAGAACAATACCCGACCCGGTTAGCCAATGTGGTGCCACGTAAAGAAGAATGGTCGATCGAACTTATGCGACTTCGCAGATTTAAACAAGGCATGTCCAAAAGATGAATTCCCTCTACCGATTCCGTAACCGATGATCGATATCGCTTCGACACATGAAATATTCTCATTCATGGATGGATCTTCGTGATACAACCAGATAAAAATGGCTCCGTAAGATGAAAAGCTTACAAGCATTCGTAACGCCGATCGGAGTATTTTGCTACACTGATGATGCCATTCGGATCGAAGAACGCAGGAGCAACTTACCAAAGAGCAATGACAAGAATTTTTGATGATCTCATCCACAATCAAGTCGAGTGCTACGTGGACGATGTCGTCATCAAAAGCAAAGTAAAGGAAAACCACTTCGTATGATTCGAGAATTGTTTTCGAACGATTAAGACAATTTAACCTTAAGATGAATCCCTTAAATGCGCCTTCTGCGTCACCTCCGGAAATTCTTAGATTCGTTGTCCGACATCGTGGAATCGAAATCGACCCGTAGAAGATTAAAGCCATCTTAGAAATGCCGCCTCCCAAAACCTTAAAACAACTACGATCTTTTCAAGGGAAGCCGGCATATCTTCGACGCTTTATCTCAAACCCGTCGTGTAGGTGTCACCTTCTCGCACTAGTTAAAAAGGACGCCAAATTTATTCGGGAAGAGAAATGCCGTAAGGCCTTCGAAGACATTAAACAATATTTAATGACACCTCCCGTCTTAAGCAACTCTGCCTCAGTGCAGACCATCGATACTTTACACCGCGGCTCTAGACGACTTCCTGAGCCCCGTTACCTGTGTCAATGATGAGGGTAAAGAAAATGCTCTTTACTACTTAAGCCGTCGTTTACTTCCGACTGAAGCAAGGTATCCCGCAATCGAAAAGCATTGTTCGGCCTCGATCTTCGCCGCTCAAAAGCTCATGCACTACATGCTTTCTCATAAGGTCAACTCGATTTCGAAGTTTAATCCATCGCAATACTCGATGACTCGTCCAACACTTTCCTACAGTACTCGCTGATGGTCAATGATATTATCATGCAATTCGATATAACTTTCGTGCCTCCGCGTGCCGTAAAGGGACAAGTCTTAGCAGACTTCCTCGCAAGACACCCTTCGCCACTCGAATCTCCTCTCAACGACGATCCGCCGTATGAACAAATAATGAACCTAGAAGACCTCGACGATCGACGTTGGGAATTATATTTCGACGGAGCATCTTCAAAGACACAAAGACGAAGAATCGCAAGTGATAGTGCCCTGAAGGCAGGAATCGGCTAATCTTTATAACACCTGAGCGGGGATGTTAAGATACTCCTACCACTCGACGAACCGTGTACAAACAACGGCAGAATCACGAAGCCCTCATAACTGGATTGGAATTAACTATTCAAATTGGGATAACGTACATCAACATCTACGGGATTCACAATTAATCATTCAACAGATCGTCTGACAATACATAATTTTTAAAGCCAAGACTCGAACAATACTTCCAAGATGCTATACAAACTGTTGAACATGCATTCCAAATGTAACAATCTACAAAATTCCTAGAAAAGAGAATGCTTTAAGCAGATGCTTTAGACTCCGTCTCGCAAAAGAATTTGCCTGTTTGCAAGATGAATCAATGGAAGTGTCAGCTCACTGACGTCAGTCCTATCACAGCTCGACATGACATGATACACAAATCAAGAAAAGAAAAAGAATCAACATGAAGAATGGATGTAAAAACACGTAAGATCAGGCGACACTCATCGATGTACTCACTCCGCAAACAGAAAGCTACCGACGATAGTCGCCAGCTCCATCGCATCAAGAAAAGAACTCCGTCCTACGCATTAATAAACAACACATCGTACGTAAGGTCTTTTCGATCAAATGCGGCTAAGGTGCTTAAGCGGTCCGAGGCCCGTGAAATCGTTAAAGAGGTGCATTCGGACTTCGTGGCGCTCACCACGGTCCAAAAATGAAGATGAAAATTAAAAGACTAGAGTACTACCGGCCCTCGATGATGACCGACCGCATGAAAATCGCCAAGAGCCGTCACCAATGCCAAGTGCACGTGAGTGGTTCTACACCAACCTCCAAATGTGCTACACCCGACACCGCGTCGCGGCCGTTCGAATGTCAGGCACGATATAATGGGTCCAATAGAACCACCATCTTCGAAAGGACATCGTTTCATTCTCATGCGGCTACGCATTACTTTTCCAAGCTGCGTGAGGCCCACTTCAGAGAAGTGAAAGCACACCACGTGCTACGCTTTTCAAGAACCAAGTTGTCTACCGTTTCTGAGTGCCGCGCAGATCATCTCGTATAATGGCCGCATTCGAAGCACACAAATCAACAATTTTGTCGTGAGACACGGAATCGACCGGCGATACTCGACAATTTACTACCCAAGAGCAAACGGTCTCGCCGAGGCTTTTAATAAAACTCTCGTTCAAATCTTAAAGAAAACCCCGGACGATAATAAGAGAAATTGGCACGAGAAATTGTTAGAAGCCTTATGCGCCTACCGGACAACCTTCGAACTCCTACTCAAGCTACACCTTACGCTCCTGTGTATGGGTCCGAGGCAAGTGTTACCTTTAGAGGTTCAACTTCCTTCACTCGGAACTGCAGCTGCAAACAAGATCACGACGAAGAAAACGCCGTACTACGACTCGAAGAATTAGAAAGCTTCGAAGGGAAAAGACTTGCAGCCGCAACAGAACTTAGAACTATACCAAGCTAAGATGGTTCAAGCCCATGACAAACCGGGTCCGCCCAAGAACCTTCAAAGTCGGGTGACTTAGTCCTCGTTCTCAAGAGACCTATTCTCGCACACCGCAAGATAGAGGAAAATTCGAACCCACTGGGAAGGACCGTTCGTGGTCAAGCAAGATACTCGGGAGGTTCCTACCAGCCTAGTGAATCGCCAGTGGAGAACGACATATGCTTCCGATCAACTGACGATACTCGAAAAATATTACGCTACCCGATGTTTCGAAGGAATGAATTCTTCATCCCTAAGAAACACTGGCGAAGTAATTACTTATGATCGGGTCCGAACTCAAAAAATAATAAAATGTGCTAGGATAAATAAAATCATGATAATTAAGTTTTCCTTGTTTTCTTCTTCAAATCAAAATCTCTTCCCTCATCTTATCCTACTTCATTCCTGTTAAATTTCAAAATATAAGAATAATAAAAATGTATCTTTAATAAACATTTTCTTAATGTTCTTGTTCTTAAGATAAACTCTCGATCCTTTTCCTTGTCTTTTCGCAGGAAATGTCGAACGGCGGTCGGGTCTTGAACTTTAAGAATGGCGTAAGCCTCGCACTCGATGAAAAGAGGGTGAAAGATGGAGCGATAATCGAGATCGACTCGCATTTCGCACCGCAGCGCCTACAAGACGAGGAAAGTGACCGGGTCCCGCTAACCGAGAAGAACTACCCGGACGTACAACGGATGAAAGTGGGTGGCCCAAGCCACCAATCCAACAACAAGAAAAGAAAGGCAAACACCGAAGAAGATAAGAAAATAAAGTCCGTAGTCAGCTATACGTGAGGGCAAGTTGCTCGCCGCCGCGCCTGCGCAGAGATTCAAGAAGTTCGGAGAGCTACTCTCGCAGCCCACGCAACGAAGGAATAAGAATCGCCGTATCCGTAAGATGTTAACAAAACTAGCCGCGACCGCCGCGACGAGACAATCGCTAATGCCAAAGACATACACTTCAAGGACACCGGCTCACCAGAACCCGAAGAAAGGAGGCCAGCTCCTAGTGATACCGTAAAAGAACTAGTGGAAATCTCCGTAAGATCGAAGAAAGAAGGCTACCACGCCACCGGATAGAACCACCGCAATGCATGACCTTGTCAGCAGAGCAACCCCGGGGATGTCCCGACGTACATCATCCCCGAGGAGCCGAGGTATGCAGTGGAACGTGAAGGGATCGAACCATATATCCCACAATATGTCACAAGGCCTCGCCATCCCAGCATCATTCCGGAATACGAGCCGGAGAGGATGCGTAATGTTGAAAAGAAAACTTTCGAATACTTCGAGAGAATTAAAGGAAGAAGAATCAACATACTGAAGGCCTCGAGCTACACACCGACGTATTCTCGCAGTATGAACAACAAGAAATCGTGGATCGTATCCGGATCCGAAAAGAATGGGCCGAGCAGCCGCCCGAGGGAAAACACATACTTGAACCCCGAGATGGATGCTGTGGAAAGGAAGAATCACAATACAATGCGGATGCTGCTACAACTTTGCCAAGACAGAAAGGAAACCCACCGTGAATACTCCGTCATGGCAAGTAGATCCGATGCCATTAGCTATCAAGAGAATGGTAAAAAGATCGATAACATGGAGGGTACCGCCAGCAGATCGCATACCCAATAACTCGCATTATCAACATCTACAAACAGAGTGACCGCATACCCCCACATATCGATCACCACGACTTCGTCGACCTTCGCACCAGCCTCTTTCCGAATGAGTGCAACATCATGTTCGGATCCGACCTCCGGATACAGGCCCGGTGAGTTCCGAGGGCCAAGAAAGATACCTTTACTCTGGGTTCCGTCATGATACCGCAAGGTAACTGAGCGTATATCGCAAAGCATCGCATACTGTGGGTGCCAGCAGAGCGAATCTCGCTACTTTCATGAGGATGGACGACAAGCAAAATACCTTACCATTTCCAAACCGCACCCGCAGCTGTGAGAACCTCCGCACTTTACGAGTCGTGAGTTACATGGGAAATATCACACCTCCAATGTACATCCAACATGCATCCTCGCTAAGGATGGCTTGAAGGTGATGTTATTAACCATGTACCCCACTATTCGTACATGGATTTTTGACAGATGCTTCTTTCGATGGATCAACAAAGATCATACACGATCCGTTTCGAGTCTACATGGATTGTATGAAATATATTCCGCATCGAGTCGTATGATGTATTTTCAACATGATTGAATGAAAGTGACCATGTCACGTTTTCGCCTTCACCTCTTTCGTGCAAATTGATCGGGAAACGCCATTAAAGTTAAATGAACTTCGAACAAAGAATCGAAAAGAAATAAAACAAAAAAGAGAGAATAAAAGAAAACTTTCTAAAAAAAAAATCTAAAAATGACAAACACCAAGTTCACATGAACATTAAATAAACAATAAAATAAAATTTGAACCATTAAAAGACAAACGAAATCAACATGAATGATAAATCAAATCACAAAGCAAATTCTCAATCAAATTTCAAATTCAATCTTTCCAAATTCCAAATCAAATTTCAATCTTTTCAAATCACAAATCAAATTCTCAATCAAAATCTAAATCCACTCCCGATCAAGTTTCAAATTCGATCTTCCAAATTTCAAATCAAATCTTAAATCAAATTTCAATCGAGTTCAAACTCATCCTTCCAAATCTCAAATTCAATCTTTCCGCATTTCAAGTCTCAATCAAATTCAAATTCAATTTCTTCCAGATCTCGAATCAAATATCAATCACATCAAATTCAAACTTTTGGGTCGAGGATTTTACATCCAAGACTGCACTGCTTTAGGATTCTTTTCCTATTGCACTGAAGTACATCAAATTCAACCTTTTGGGTCGAGGATTTTACATCCAAGATCGCACCGCTTTAGGATTCTTTCCTATCAGTACCGAAGTACATCAAATTCAAACCTTTGGGTCGAGGATTTTACATCCAAGATCGCACTCGCTTTAGGATTCTTTTCCTATCAGCACCGAAATACATCAAATTCAAACCTTTTGGGTCGAGGATTTTACATCCAAGACTCGCATCGCTTTAGGATTCTTTCCTATCAGCACCGAAATACATCAAATTCAAACTTTTGGGTCGAGGATTTTACATCCAAGACCGCACCGCTTTAGGATTCTTTCCTATCGCACCGAAATACATCAAATTCAAACCTTTGGGTCGAGGATTTTACATCCAAGACCGCATCGCTTTAGGATTCTTTTCCTATCTGCACCGAAGTACATCAAATTCAAACTTTTGGGTCGAGGATTTTACATCCAAGACCGCACCGCTTTAGGATTCTTTTCCTATCGCACCGAAATACATCAAAATTCAAACTTTCGGGTCAAGGATTTTACATCCAAGACCGCACCGCTTTAGGATTCTTTTCCTATCGCACCGAAATACATCAAAATTCAAACCTTTTCGGGTCGAGGATTTTACATCCAAGACCGCACCGCTTAGGATTCTTTCCTATCAGACCGAAATACATCAAATTCAAACCTTTTCGGTCGAGGATTTTACATCCAAGACCGCATCGCTTTAGGATTCTTTTCCTATCGCACCGAAGTACATCAAATTCAAACTTTTCGGTCGAGGATTTTACATCCAAGACCGCACTCGCTTTAGGATTCTTTCCCTATCGCACCGAAATACATCAAAATTCGAACTCTTGGGTCAAGGAATTTACATCCGAGACCGTATCGTCTTTAGATTCTTTCCCTATCGCGATGAAATACATCAAAATCAAACTCTCGAGGTTAAGGATTTTACATCCAACACCGCATTACTCCGAGATATCTTCTCATCGCAACGATTCAATCTAATCAATTCAATTTTCTTTCGAGGTCGGAGATGTTACATCTAAAACCTCAAAATCCCAATTTTCATTTCAAATCAAATCCCTTCAAATAAATTTCGACAAACTTCAATCTAAATCGAAACCCCAAACTAAAATTTAAACTCACACATCAAAACATAAATCGAAACAAAATAAAATCTAAATCGAAATTCCCCGCATCATGTGATTTCGGATTCACCTCCTTTTCCTTTCCCCGCCGAGAGTTCAAGAATCTCCTGCTCCAGCAGATATACTCGACACTCCCCGCCAGAAACTCTTCTACTTCGTCCTAAGTTCGTCACTGGACATCCGTGTTGGTTTTGTTGATCGCTTCTGGCCAACACCAATACGCGCGGTGTGCTCCGTCACCACCACACCTATCGGGGTCCATTTGTCGACCTCATTTTCGATGAGGTCTTCCTTCTTCTTTTAGTGCTAGGATCTCAGCTTTCAGTTTTTCCTTCGACTATCTTGCAGACTAGAATCGGGACCCGCCTTTTAGAAATTCAAACCACTTCTAAACTCCCCGCAAACTCCACAAACTCGACTATAGACCCCTAATCACCTGTGAGGGTCGAAATCAAATGCGGAAGTTTAAAGGATGAGTTCCTATATGACTTTTCGGCCTTAGGACTCGCCCCGGCGGCCCGGTCTCGATGAAGGGGCCGACTTACATTACACTTACACACTACATTTCCACACACTTCCTAAAACCACACCCATACCCAACTTAACCTCCCGACTCATGTGGGTGATTCACATGGATGGTCCTTAACCCCTAAGCCCCTCGCTAAGCAGGGTTAGAACAACATAACGAATGCCTCAAATGAGTCCTTTCATGGCTCATATGGGCTTGAAATGGTTTCATGGCTCAACCAAAATGATTTCTTTCCACCTAAATTCACCCAATCTCCAATTTCCCAAATTTTCAATTTTCGACCCCCGAGACCCTACACCTACTAAACCTACCCAAAACCTCAAATTACTCCAAATTTTCGCAAAATTTCCAAATTACCCAAAATTTTCCAAAATCAATCTCAAACATCTCCACATCACTCAAATTGATCATCCATACCCAAAAATACCAAAAATTCCAAAAATACCTCTCAATACCCTCCAAATACCCAAAATACCCTTCTTGCCTAAAAATCCAAAAATTCAGAAAATTCCCAGAAAATTCCAGAAAATCCTAAATATTCCCAATTTCATTTTGTCCAACTACACCATGGGCCAATTTTGTCAATTTACCCTACTTTTGTCAAAACCCCCAAATCGACCCATTTTAACCCTAAGTGAACCCAATGTCAAACCAAACCTATCCAATTGACCCCAATTCTGGTCCAATTCAATTCTAAACTTCAATTCAACATTCCCAATACCAATTTAGACCAAATCCAAGTCCAATTTGATTGACATTTGGATCCAATCTCACTTTTGGCCTTAAAGCCCAAATTTGGACCCATGACCCAAACTTAACCCAAACTCACCCAATTCAACTCCAATTAACCTCAAATCTTTTCTAAATCTTCCTTAACATTCCCACAAACAAAACCCTAACATGATTTGCCCAAAATTTGAACCCAAGTCCCACTCAAACTCAATCCAAGGTCAAAAGGCCCATTTTTCGACCTAAACCCAAACCTAACCCAAATTCAACCCAATTCAAATCCAAATCACCCCCAATTTGTTTCAAATCACTCATGACACATCCATGAGCTAAACCCAACAATTATTTGGCCCAACCTCTTTACAAAATTCCCATCCATAAATTCATTTTTAAACTTAAGGGCCCATTCCTTAAACCATTTTTAAAAAGCCCACTTCCACCAAATCCAAAGCCCCAAAAAATTCTTCCAAAGCCCATATGACATTTCCCCTCATCATATTTTCAATTAAAATCATCCCTAAGTCCTAAACCAATCATCAAATAATTCTAAATGAAGCTTCATCCAAATTTCCACCAAATTATCCAAAATCCTTAAAATCCTTTTTTATGAAATCGACCAAACCTTTTCCCAAGCCAAATGGAGCCATGGAGCCATGCACAAGCCATATGCAAGCCATGAGAGCCTCTTTACATGTCACCATGCCATTTTGGGCAAAAGGAGGAGGCTCTTTCCTTAATTCCTAAAGGTGATTAACCACTTCCATGATTCCACTAAACCATGCTTAAGCCTAATCGTGCTTGGATGGTGACTTGACCCTACCGATTATGCTCGAGCCAAATCACTTTTCCCTCAGCCAAAACCAGGCCTTGGGTGGTGCACCTAGCCCAAATGGGTGGGTTGACCCATTTAGGTTCAAATTTAGCCATGCCCCCATTCCACTTTGAATCAAAGCCTTTACACATGGCATTTGCCAATCGTCTACACTAAACCCTGCCACCGACCCACCCGACCAAGATGGTGACCATTACCGGCCGGCCGGCCACCGTACCGCCGGAAAACACCATGGCCGAGAGCTCACATGTGAGCCAACATTGAAATTCTCACTTGCCGAGCCGCCTCATCCCCAGCTGGCTACCATGGCCGATCTTCTCCTCACCGAGAGCAATCGATCCCAAGCCCTAACTCCCCCTGAGAGGCCTTCCACCCTCTCCTATTTAAACTCCACCCCTCTCGGCCATGAGGAGAGCTAAGCACAAACCTTGCCAAAACTCTGCCAAAATTGTTCCAGACCCTTCTCCACCCTTAGAGCACTTGATCCCCAAGTGGAATCCCCCGCCATTTCTCCTCCGTAAGCTCAATTTCGTAGTCGAAATTCCACCCAAAACCAGGACACTTCTCCACAGTGAGCCAATCCCCAAATTGATTGGCTCTACACCTTCACCGCACCAAGGGAAGGTGTTCACCGAACAAAAGCCCCATCTCCGGACCACCCGGCTGCTCCAGCCTCCAAGCTTTGTGATCGGCTTGGTCGAAATCATATCCGGACAATTCACTGCACCGAGAGACTCCATCCGGAGCTTCGCTAGACCCAATCGAAGGTGCAACAACTCTCGGATTGAAGCCACACTTCTCCGAGCCAAGGTATGAGCTAACTCTTCATCCCGAGCTTCGAAGATTCTCTATTTCAAATGCCTTAGTTTCAATGCATGTTAACCGTATAGATGCGTTCGTCTCTTCAAGACGAATCCATGAGTATAAGAACGTAAAAATCCATCGAGAATCGAGCGAGATCTTAGTGGATTTAGTGTGGACGGCTCTCGGCGAGAACACTCGGGGACGATGAACGGATGCCGTCCATTCAATACACGCGCGGACGAACGGCTCGGATGGCGTCGAACCGAGAAACGGTGCGAGAACCGCGGGGCCCGGCCGGCGACTCGAGTGGCGGCGCTCGAATCGGAGCGCGACACGTACCCCTTCGGAGTCGCCGATGTTTCGCCGGCGCCGCGTGGATAAGTAGATAAATAGGGTATTTAATGTATTTATTAAATATTAGAAACTTCAAAAATCCATATCTCTGTGTAGAAAAATCAGTAAAAATAAAATAAAAATACCCTCTCGCTCAGTGAAGAGAGGAGAATAATGTGGAAAAGAAATCATTTAATTTCATCAAGTATTTTATTTTTTATAATTTATTTACTCTCTGCATTGTTTTAATTCTCCATGCATGCATACAATTCACCATGGCATGAGACTATAGGGCTTTGAAGCCTCCGAATTCGGGAACATTCCCCGAATTTTCCAAAGTCGGAGGCCATCCCTATGAAGAGTTCTCGATTTTTCAAGTTCGAGTCACCGTTTTGAGTATTTTAATTCCAGTAAATAGCATGTTGTGAAATAAATTCTAGGAAAATTTGGTGATGTTCCTTATGACCAGAGAACCCTAGGAAAAATAGATTTTGGCTTAGTTCATTCAAAACAACCCTAATCGACTTAAACACCCAAAATAGGTCTTTAATTAATTAGAGTTAACCGTGTATCAAATTGACTTGAAATCAATTCTCCACTGACCTTTAGGATCAGAGGAATCCACCATAAAAATTTGAGGTCAATCGGACTTGGTTAGCCCCACTAATCGGGTTGATTAAGTCACTTAGCCATTTTAAACTTTAAAAATTCATAACTTTTAAAATACTTTTCAAAAATTCACCAAATTGGTTTTGGAGTCTCTCTGATATCAGGGGAACCTAAGAAAATTAAAATTTCAATTTTCTAAAAAAGTTGATTTTTAATAATATTTTAATATTTTTAATAATTAAAAAATAATAAAAATCACAAAAATAATAAAATTCACCAAAATGTCACATTTTGAATTTTAATCACTTAGGAGCGAATCCCACATTTTTCCTAGGTCTATTTAGTGAGATATTGAATTTTAAAGCTTTAAGGTAATTTTAAAATTAAAAAAAATGTATTTTCTAGCATTTTCACTAAAATAATTATAATAAATCATAGAAAAATCAGAAAATTACAAAATTTGATTCTCTGGTTTCCTTGATATCAGAGAGATTTTTGAAAAATATAAAACCCATTTTTCAACATTTATTTTATTTTTAAATTAATTAACACTCCAAAACTCAAAATAATTATAATAAAAATAATATAATTCAAAAAATCACCAAAATTGGTCCAAGTGCTTCTCTGGTCATTAGGAATGTCCCCTAATTTTCTTAAGGACAGAAACTTTCCTTTGGTCATGTTATCAAATTTTCCTTGAAAATCTCTATTTTCCACAAAAATAATTATATAAATAAATTAAATACAGAAAAATCACATTTTCTCCTCTCATGTCTTTATCGACATATGAGTGAAGTCACATAAAAATTTCAAGTTCATTTGAGTTCAATTTAGTAAGTTATGAAATTATTAAGCTTAAAGCGGTAAAATGGTAATTAAACTTTCAACCCTTAATTAAAACTTTAGGTTTAATAAGAAATCAACAAGTAAAACATTTGATCTTAATCTGATTTGGATGATTGAAATTTAAATAATTAAAGGGTAGAAACCCATTAAATAATTTCAAAATGATTAAACTTTAATTAAATAATGGATTAAATTTGGAAGAATAATAAAATTGGAATTATTAAAATAAGGGATATTTATTAGGAAGAGATTTATTCTTTAATTTAAAAATCCCTAAACTAATTATATCATTAATACTCAATTCTTAATTAAAATGATAACTCAAATTTAAAATATTAAAAGACTTAATTAAATTATTAAACTCTTTTGAAATTTCAATTAAAATTAAAAATAAAGTAAATTAAAGATAAATTAAATTAAAATTAAATCAAATTAAACCAAATTAAAATTAAATTAAATTAAATTAAATAATTAAATTAAATTAAATTAAACTAAATTAAAATTAAATTCAATTAAATTAAATTTAATAATTAAATTAAATTAAATTTAATAATTAAATTAAATTAAATTAAACAATTAAATTAAATTAAATTAAATTAAATTAAATAATTAAATTAAATTAATTTAAACAATTAAATTAAATTAAATTAAATTAATTTAAATTAAATTAAATAATTAAATTAAATTAAATCAAATCAAATTAATTAAACATCAAATCAAATTAAATTAAATTAAGTTAAATTAAAACTCAATTAAATTAAGTTGAATTAAATATAACATCACCTAAGACATAAAGAATTCAAAATAAATATAAAACAACTTGAACACTATTCCAAATTTAAACCCTTTAACTTAAATCAAATCATTTGAATACTAATTTACCCTCGAAAGCTTTGATTATTATAACTCCTAAATGGAACATCAAATGAAGTGTTACCTCACTCATAGGATATTCAAATGTCCCAGTTCACCGAGCAAGTTAACAAGACTTGAAAACCTCGGACGATCGATTCATTTATATAATTAAATTCATTTGGACTTAAAACAATCTCGAAAATATCGAAAAGATGTTTAAGATTCTTCTTAAGCACTTCCTCAATATGATAGGATATTTATAAGAACAATCGGACTTAATTGTCCTTCGATGAAGAAAATCGTCCTCAAACAAACAAAAAACACAAAGAACCTAGACGTCATAGGAGACGACTAGCGACATAGGATTAGGAATTTGGTAGAAAACCATAACCTTTCCCCTAGCTTTACCTAGGAACTTGTTTAAATATTCTAATTGTGTTTTAAGTGCAGCTTGGGATGACGGGAAGACCCTCCGAGTACGCTTTTATTTTATCGCAATTTACTTTCTTGCAATTTACTTTCTTGCAATTTACTTTATTGCAAATGCATTTTACTTTTCTTGCATGATAAAACAACTGTTGCATGAAAACCCACACCTTTAGGATAGTCCCTAAAACTGAAACCAAAACTAAGTTAAAAGTCATTGCAAGATAAAATTCACCGCCACAACATTTCAAAATATAAAACAACTCAAAATTTAATCACAAACATAACACAAAACTACAATTGCAACTAAATTAAAACGTCCTGTTGGATGATCGGGAATACCTCGGATGATGTAACCTACGTGTTGCTAACGGGATTTCCCACGGTCTAAATGAAAGTGTGGAACTCATTCAGTTGAGTTTAGCAAATTCATCCGGACTAAGTGAATCCGATAAAAATAATGATGCCGAAGGATGGAACCGTGGGATCTTAACCGGTGTCGTTATAATCAACTTCAAGATTTGTTTTAATTAAAACGTAAAAAACACTTGGAAATTAAGATTTTCTCTAAACCAAAACACTTTTCTCATCTCCCGATTTATGATTTCTAAAACTAAACCTCTGCAACAACAAGGAGCTTGGAGCATGGTGGGCAACGACGGCCATCGTCGTCAACAAAACTCGAACCTATTTCGACAGAAACTTTCCTAGAATTAAATAACCAAGCCATAGGACTTCGAGGTAGTTTGCTCTAAGTGCAACATAAATCCTCAACCTTTTCGTTAGGCATTTGCATTGCAAATTAAGCCCTAACCGGTCTTAGGATTCCGAGGTAGTCGTCCGATACGACAATAAACCCTCACATCTTCTGAATGTTATTTGTTTGATTTTATCATACAAATATAAGCCCTAATTAATTAAAATCGGCAAGATCAAAACATTTAAATAAGTATTAGGACTTTCCTAAACTCAAGCCAAACGATAGGATAGTCGGGAAATTACCGAAGTTCACTTCGAATCGGTGATTTCTCCTACCTTTCTTCCTTTGGATTCACAAAACAAAATGTTCCAAAATTTGATCCATTCCCGATCGAAATTCCAAAATTCAATCTTTGAAAACCTTAAACTTTGAAATTCTTGAAAGCTGAGTTATTGATTATTATCGAGAGTTTTCTTAGGTGATTCCCGTCACTTAAGATGTAATTAACTATGGGGCTTGCCCTTATAGGAAATTTTAAAGAACCTGAGTAATATAAACCCTGTTTGATACTTTCATATTAAGCGGGGAATTTGTCGGCTTATAAAATTGGTTCGCGGACCAAACGGATGTCACAAAATTTCTAGTTTATTTGATCGAGCCCCACCCTCAAGCGAGTGTGTCTATCTTTAGGGATAGATACACGGTTTGTGGTGCGGTGCTCGTTTATATAAACTATTTGGGATGTGAGATCGGTTTAATCTCATATCTTAAAACTTTCAAATTTAAAAATTATTTTCAAAGCCAAATACTACTTTCTAAATTATATATATATTTAAATCAAATTTAAAATTTAAATTCGCCGACAACTTCGTTAGGCGACCCCCTTTTAAAATACAATACAACCTAAAATATGCCGACAATGAGCGCTAAGCAAAGGAAAGATCAACTTTTGGTTGGACCGAGTGGTGCCCCCATGATCGGCTCCGACCACACACTCCTACTTAGAGAATTTAATCTCTTGGTTCGTCGATTGCTTGGGAGGAGGACCAGCTGATCCATCCCTTTCCTCCACTCCATTCTTACTCGTTTCCTCGACTAACAAGGTTAACACCATACCATTTGACGGATCGAGCATGACATTATTTGTAGAACTAACGAAAGCCGAAGTTTCTCCAAGGAGATTTATGATAAACTTGTACACTCTGGGAGAGTGTACCACAGGGTGAGATCTGCCTGGAACAAGTTCTTATCCCCCTCTATGGCATTATTCTGTTGGAGACTGTTCAGGAATCTCCTTCCCACTGATGATATCCTTAAACTCAAGGGATTGAGAGGCCCTTCTTGCTGCAGGTTATGTCATTTGGAGGAAGAATCAATCAACCACTTGTTCTATGCTTGCAGTTTCTCCCAGCAGGTTTGGACTCAGTTCCTCCAAGACACTAATTTAAATACTATTCGAGCTTACGAGTGGAATCATCGCAGTTACTTACCAGCGAAGATTGGCGAAAAGTCGGGATTACCGCTATCCCTTTACTCATTGCATGGTTCATTTGGATGGCTAGAAACAAGACTACTTTTGATAACATCCCAAGATGCTAAAGCGTCACTAGCCATTGTTTAGCCTATGTGCTTAAGCTAATCAAACTTAAGAACTTCCCCAACATTTGCTCCCAAAACTCCTCTCCTAAAACCGCTCCCTCAGGATCACTAAAATAACTTGGTTTCCCCAGCCCAAACCGGATCAAGGTCGACACCGATGCGTTGCTACAAACTTGCTCGGGGTGGCATTGGAGGTATTTTCGAAATCACAAGGGTAATTGTTTACTTTATTTTATGGCCCCTATTGTTGCTTGGTGATGCATTAGATGCCGAGCTTCAAGTCGTCTATTGGGCATTAAAGGTGGTTGTCCACCTTAGCCGGTCTCCCCTCATTCCGGAATGTGATTCTATGGATCCGATAACTCTTGTTTCAACATATGCTACACATAACGAGCATGCCCTCAACTGGACGACTAATTTCGGGCTCATAAGATCAAAATTCTCACTACTAAGGTGCAAGTTCAATTTCGAGTTCATTTTCGGGGAGGGGAACAAGCCAGTCGATTGGATTGCTAACATGGGAATTCTCACCTCCAATTTTGCTCTTTCCACCACTCCTTCTCCAATGCTCGGACAGACTAATTGCTGGAGATCCGTCGATTATCCCTCATCTCGAGCTGAATAACTAACTTTGCCTTGCTGCTTGGTCTTGTCTCGGCTCCTCTTTTTGTTCGACTTGTCACTTGTACTCTGTTTGACCTTGTTTTACTATTGTGTTACCCTCTCCCAGTGGGTTTTTCTTGGTAGGGGCTGCCATTAGCTTTTGTTTTTTATTAGTTACGCAAGCCCTCCTACCTATTTTTGTACCTATTTTTTGTTTTTTCAACATGTAGGGGCATCCTTGCCTTTCCTTTTAATATATATATATATATATATATATATATATATATATATATATATATATATATATATATATTAGAATTATGTGTTTTTAATATGGTGTGCTAGTCATATCTTTAGTCATGATTAGAGACACGCCTAAATATATACGGTTTTTGCTAGATAATTTTACTAATTTTTGATGATATTATACTCTAAAGAAAGGTATTTTATATGTTTTTTTGTGTTTTAGATACAAGAAATGGTGATTGAAGCAAAAGGAAGCAACAATGGTGCAATTTGAAGTAAAAATGAGCAATAAAACAAATTTTTGCTGACACATTTTGATAAGTCTTTTTATGTTTATTCTATTTTACACTTCTTACATATTTTTGAATGAGATTAGACTTTAAGAAAATGTTATTTTTATATTTATTTTGTAGGGTAATCTGTTAGAAACGCAACGCAACTGAAACGGGGCGATTCGGAGATGAAATGGAGCCAAATGGAGCAAAATGGTGGAGCTACGCAGAGACCCGAGACCACCAAAATAGGGCACCGACAGCGCCCTATTCAGTGTCGGCAGCGCTTCGGATGATTGAGATGCGATATTGGGCAGTTTTTGGCCATATACATCGAATATGGATGCTTTTTGAAAGGTTTCTTCATGCACCTCTTGGAAAATTCATCCCTACACTACTTTAAACCGAATTTGAAGCCAAAAAATGGGGGAGATGATAGGAAAAACGTGGAGAATGATTAGAGATCTTAGAATAGGAGTATAAATGTAGATTTCTATCTTTTTG
>JAKZJZ010001037.1:0-32827 GCA_022702705.1 Papilionanthe hookeriana x Papilionanthe teres | reverse complement strand
GAATCGGAATCCTTACCTTCTCTACACCTTTGAACATTCCGTTCTAAATAAACAAACCCTCTAATAGGTGACCCTTTTAACAAATGATTCCTTCTTATAAATACATGAACAAGAATGAGTTCGGACTCTTTTCAATTCCTTTCTTCTCGTCCTAAAGAAAAGAAGCATAACTTGGGACTGACAACCAGAATCTACCACTGCAGAAATGGAAGCCCCGAAGGCGATTTTCTCCTTCACCAACGGATCGGACTTCGTCGTGCTATGAGGATGAGGTCTGCTCGACGATGGGATCATCCGATTTGGACGAGGATTTGAAAACACGAACGTCGAGGTCACCGACGTCTCCCTCTTTGCACTAACGAACAAGGTATCGGAAGGCGAGGAGCCGGCTGCGGAGTTCGACCTTAGGTCGACCCGAGGTTTCCTCCCTTGCGAAGGATCCCGACTAGGAGAATGCTTGCCGTCCGCGGGAGGACCTATTCTTACTACCCCCATTTGGTCTAGTTGTTTACGCACCTACCCCGACTTCCGCCAAATCAAAGGGGAAAGAAATCCGGAACTATGGTAAACACTGTTACCGATGGAGGGTACGGATCTTCTGTAAGACCTTACGTTTTCGAAATCGGGTCCGGTTCGAAGATTACATCAGCGACGAGGACCCGAAGAAGAAACGAAGTAGAAGAATCGCTAGAGAAGCCGAGAGCTGCTGAAATTGCTTTCTAGAGGAAATTCCGGAGCTGCCCGGAATATACACCATTGCCCGGAATATACACATTGCTCGACTACATACCACTTTTGGGAGGAAGCGGGTTCCATCCCCTCTCCGCCGTAAAGGATGAGGAGAATGTTCGCAAGATTCGTTGCCACATTACCTCGGCCCGCATATTACAACGATAGCCGCGAAAACGAACTAGAACTACGCCGTTTGCTCGACTGCAAACTTTGGTAGAAAAGTTAGCAAGGAAGAAAAACTGCCCTGTATCGGAGATTCTACGAAGGGTAGGGCGGGTGCCAGTCAAATCCCGTCTTGGGCTCCGAGTAGAGCCCGCCATCATGATAGAAAAGCCAAGCAAAAGAACGAAGGCTAGCCCGCCTGTCGTAGTCTCAGGATTACAGATTAGGGAGGATACCACCTTCCAGCATTTGGTCGACAGACCATCTGGTCCTAGACCTTCTGCTGCTAGAAGGATGGTATGGCGTCCCACTCTTGGGCGATTAAGATTGAAACAACGGCCCGAGAAGAAAGTCTCGCCGGGAGGCTGGAATGCGAAGAAAGTGCTTCTTGCGATAAAGGGAACTCGTGAAAAAGGGACCCGACGAGCTATCGCATGACGACCGCGAAGACACACGAAAGCTCCGCTAGAAGATGCCATGGAAAAGTTGAGAACCGATATCCGACGATTGGCAAAAGAAAGAGAAGAAAAGTTCGGAGATGAGATCGATTCATCGGAGTTCATGGACGACGAATATGCGAGAAATCAATATGGTTGAGACACGAGCTTCATCGGCTTCGCAAGGTGCTCCTGCGGCCGCGAAGAGAGGAGCCGGAGCGATGAGAAGACGGCTTCGGGAAAAGGACGACACGATCGCTCGAATGGCGAAAAGGATGGAAGAGATGGCCGTAGCTGCGGCCGCTCTCCGAGTCAAGTACAACCACATAGAGAGACACCCCGGAGGTCATTCACATTGTAGACGAAGGAAAGGAGATTACATCCGTCAATGGGGATGATCGAGCTGAAAAAGGATACAACACAAAGTATGATCCCCGAAAAGGATATCAAGAACTTGGTAGAACGAGCGAGTGCGAGAAGCCTTAGCACAATCGAAGAACGGGACATCCATTCGGATGGGTAGACCTTACCCGGAAGAATTCGACGGCTGTCCAATACCGAAAGGCTTCGTACCACCTGCGTTCGAGACCTTCGACGGAGCCAGGAACCCCGACGGCATGTTGCACACTTTCGTGCCGGTTGTTGCAATGCGGCGGGAGCGATGCGTTACTCTTCCGACGGTTCGTCGGCGATCGTCGGGAATCGCCTTCGGCGGTATGCGGAGGTACCCGATGGCTCGGTGAAGACATTCTCGAGCTAGAGAGCCTCTTCATCGAGCGATTTGCCGGAGCTCGGCACCACATCACTATAGGTGATTTAGTGGTAGAGAAACAAAGGCCGAATGAAACTTTAGTGGATTACATACTTCGATGGAGAAACTTGAGCATGAAGTGTGAACCGCAGCTGCAAGAACAACATGCGGTCGGCATCTTGCTTAAAAGCATTCACGGCCGATAGAACTCCTCCTCGAAGGATTCACTATTAAGACTTTTGAGAAGTTGTTAAGCAAAGCCGGAAGCTTGCAAGAAGAGGCGAAGCAATTAAGTTTTACGATAAGACGGACAAGCGAGAAGCCGGTGAAGACCTTCGAAAAGAAATCCGGGATCATTGCGGCGGTTGATAAAGGCGAGCAACCGATGCGAAATACCACCGGAACGGCCGCGACAACCACAACGGAATTACCGGCAACCCCGGTCCGGCTATCAGTCGTCTCCGCAGTATGAACAACCGCCTCGTCCGCAACGTACATTAAGGGAGCTTCTGAGCAGAGAATATCCGTTCAAGAATGAAGCAGTACCAAAAATGTTCCGTAGCCTAATGAAGACTCCAGATTTCCAGCTGCCAGAGCCTAAAAGACCAGAGGAAGTCAACAAGAACGGTGATCCCAACTTTTGCCCCTACCACCGGATGCTTGGGCACAAGATAGAAGATTGCATTACCTTTAAAAGTTGGCTCAACGACAACCTTCGGAAAGGAAATATAACAATCCCGAAGGAGTACATGAAGGAACCCCGGAAAGGAGGTTACGTCGATGTTATCTCAGCCGATCCCGTCATTCCGATAGATCCTATGCGGCGACGATGGATGGACTACCGCTTTGGACGAGGTCTTCGAAGAAGATTTTAGACGACATCCGAACCGCTTCGGTGCGAGCTTCAATTCGAGTTCGAGACCTGTTAAACCGATACTTATCACTTGCGATAGAAGAACCACCTCGACAGGAGACGATCAAAGAAAAGAAGAAAATTGATGAAGAAGAGGTGACCGAGACTCCTAAGGCTAGACTAGGGGCTGCTTATCCTAGGATAGTTGTTTCCGATTCGGGGGAGAAATCCCTCGAACCTCTGATTTTGTATGATTATCTGCTCACTTCGGTGGGATCATATAATGATAAGGGTGATGGCGTTGGCTACATTTTGACTGTTTCTAACGATTACGTAACTAGCGATAATCCGTACATCGACTTCGATACCAACAACAATTCTCAAATCATACATGATCTCGACGAGCAAAATAACGAAGAAGACATCCATCAAGGAGGCTACGAGAGTTCAACAAGCAACAGATCTATCTGTGAGTTTCGAGGAGCTCCAGTTACGATAGAGTTAGAGCCTTCGGATTTTGAAGATAATCCGGAAGAGCACTGTCATTCCGATTCGGGAGGAGACACCGAGCAAGTTCGACACTAGATTCAGAAGAAATTACAAAAGTCAACTTGAGAAGTGGAAAAGTTCTACCTCCAAGAATGGGTCCAAAAGACAAAGGAAAGCAGGTGGTTGTTCAAGAAGAACCAACCCCGGCGAGAAGAAATACCCATTCGAGAAGAAGCCGAGACGCATGAGAACAAAGTGGACTACAACGTGCTAGCCCATCTTAGGAAACTACCGGCGAGCCGAGCATTTACGATGCTCTCATCTTATCGAAAGGAGATGAGAGAAGCTCGATCGAGGCCTTACTTGATCCGAAATTTGCTTAACTCGAATGGCCGGAGATTCCTTAGATGAGGTTTGCTCGTTAAAGGAACGAGCGAGGCGTTACCTTCACGGACAATGACCTACTACTTGGGACGACGAGATCACGACCGACAGTTGTACATTTCGAGTTACAATTGGGAAGTTTACGCTCTCCGAGTATTGGTGGATCCGGGAGCATCAATCGATATAATGAGTCTTCGAACACTAGCATACTTGGAAATTGATGCTCGCGAGCTCGAAGCCGACAAAATGTTATTAAGAGGATTCGACCGAAAGGAGAAAGAGCCCTCGGATCGATAACACTACTAATGAAGACCGGTGACTTAGCAAAGACAACCGTAAAATTTCACATAATCGATTCGAAACGTCGTTCGACGCTCTCTTGGGCCGGCCGTGGATACATGAAAACGAGGATGGTACCATCATCTGCGCATCGATGCATCAAATATTACGATGGAGGGGAATAGTGCATCAAAGGTGACTTACGACCATTCTCTGTACATGAGATTGGAATCCATGAAGATGCGGCTTATTATGCACCGCCAAAGAAGACGATCTTCTCCGGAGATACCTTAACAAATGAAGCAAAGAAAGTTCGGGACAACGAAGAACCCGAAGTTCTAGTCCAACGATCACTCACCACTCCCTTACGGCGAGATGGTGAAGGTTTCTTCACAACTCGCATCCGAGGTCGAGGCCGGGGACGAGGTCGTGGTAGAGACGCTAGGACGAGTTGGACGGAGGAAACCGGCCATCAATGTTGATTGGGAAGATAGTTACGAAGAAGAAAAAGAAATCGAAACAAGAAGCGGCGGCAATAAGTCGGAAGAAGCCGCAATTCAAGATCTCCTCGAAGATGAAAAGAATGAAGAATATAAATCAATGTACGAGAAGATTAACCACTACGTACATACGTATGACCCTAACCCCGATCCATTCTAACAAGATCGAGGATATGGTGGTCGAAAGAGGTACGTAACGATGGTGCAAGGCCGATCAAATTCTACCGTGGTGCTTCTACCACCAAAGGCGAAAATAATGTACAATTCGAAGATGTCACTTCATCAGAATTAATGGAATTACCTTTTGAGTGGTACTCTCCCTGTGTTCAAAATTTAATTCAACGTGGTTTATTACCTTGACAATGGACAAAAGGCCAATCACAACATTTTGAAAAATTATGGAATAACTCCGGTCGTCCTCCCAATTCAAAGTATGGTCTTAGATTCGGCACAGTAGGGTCAGTTGACGATACTGGATTTTGCTTGGTTGTCACTTGCGAGTCCATTGAAAACTGCATGGAAACTACAGAAGAACTCGAAGATTTACAAATTGGAGACGCTCCACAGAATTCGAAGAAGAAATTAAATCCACGATAGATGAGTTAACGAAAGTTAACTTAGGTACTAGCGAAGAGCCTAGACCTACCTTTGTTAGCTCCTTACTCGAAAAGAAGACTCGAAGAAATAATCAAATTATTAATGGAATTTAAGGACTTGTTTTGCTTGGAACTACGATGAAATGCCGGGATTGGCTCCGAGAGGTTGCGGTTCATAAGCTAGGAGTGGATCCTAGTTACGTCCCGGTCGGACGAGGTCCCGGAAGAATGCGTCTAGAAATCGAACAACAAGTCATAGCCGAAGTTAAAAAGCTAATAGACGCTAAATTTGTCCGTGAAGAACAATACCCGACTTGGTTAGCCAATGTGGTGCCGGTCGAAAAGAAGAATGGTCGAATCGGAATTTGTGTAGACTTCGAGAGATTTAAACAAGGCATGTCCAAAGGATGAATTCCCTCTACCGATCCCAGAATTAATGATCGACATTGCTTCAACACATGAAATATTCTCGTTCATGGATGGATCTTCGGGATACAACCGGATAAAAATGGCTCCGAGAAGATGAAAAGCTTATAGCATTCGAACGCCGATCGGAGTATTTTCTTTACACGGTGATGCCATTCGGAGTCGAAGAACGCGGAGCTGACCTACCAAAGAGCAATGATAAGAATTTTTGATGATCTCATCCATAATCGAAGTCGAATGCTACGTGGACGATGTGGTCATCGAAAGCAAAGTAAAGGAAAACCACTGTATGATTTGAGAATTGTTTTCGAACGATTAAGACAATTTAACCTTAAGATGAATCCCTTAAAATGCGCCTTCGGCGTCACCTCCGGGAAATTCTTAGGGTTCGTTGTCCGACATCGTGGAATTGAAATCGACCGGAAAAGATTAAAGACTATCTTAGAAATGCCGCCTCCCAGAAACCTTAAAACAACTACGATCTTTTCGAGGAAGGCGGCATATCTTCGACGCTTTATCTCGAGCACTGTCGGGTAGGTGTCGGCCTTTCTCGGGACTAGTTAAAAAGGACGCCAAATTTATTTGGGAAGGGAAATTCCGGAAGGCCTTCGAGGACATTAAACAATATTTAATGACACCTCCTGTCTTAGCGAGCCCCGAGTCTCGGGTAGACCGTCGATACTTTACACCGCGGCTCTAGATGACTCTCTCGGAGCCTGTTAGCCGGGTCGATGATGAGGGTAAAGAAAATGCTCTTTACTACTTAAGCCGTCGTTTACTTCCGACGGAAGTAAGGTATCCCGCAATTGAAAAGCATTGTTTGGCCACGATCTTCGCCGCTCAA
This sequence comes from Papilionanthe hookeriana x Papilionanthe teres, assembly GCA_022702705.1. NCBI lineage: Eukaryota > Viridiplantae > Streptophyta > Magnoliopsida > Asparagales > Orchidaceae > Papilionanthe > Papilionanthe hookeriana x Papilionanthe teres. The sequence continues at coordinate 26,374 of JAKZJZ010001037.1, read as the reverse complement.
AAGCTCGGGCACTACATGCTTTCTCATAAGGTCGACTTCGATCTCGAAGTTTAATCCATTGCAATACTTGATGACTCGTCTCAACACTTTCGGCGAGACTTGCCGGATGGTCGATGATATTATTGCAATTCGATATAACTTTCGTGCCTCTGCGTGTCGTAAAGGGACAAGTCTTAACGGACTTCCTCGCGGCGCACCCTTTGCGGCGAATCTCCTCTCGATGATGATTTGCCGGATGAACAAATAATGAACCTAGAAGACCTTGATGATCGACGTTGGGAATTATATTTTGACGGAGCATCTTCGGCACACAAAGACGAAGAATCGCAAGTGATAGTGCCGGTAAGGCGAGGAATCGGGCTAATCTTTATAACACCGGAGCGGGGGATGTTAAGATACTCCTACCACTTGACGGAACCATGTACAAACAATGAAGCGAGAATACGAAGCCCTCATAACGGGGCTGGAATTAGCTATTCGAATGGGGATAACAAACATCGACATCTACGGGGATTCGTAGTTAATCATTCGACGAGATCGCCGGACAATACGAAGTTTAAAGCCGAGACTCGAGCAATACTTCCGAGTACGCCATACGAGTTGTTGGAATAGATTCCAAATGTAACGATCTACAAAATTCCCGAGAAAAGAAAATGCTTTAGCGAGATGCTTTAGCCGTCTCGCAAAAGAATTTGCACTGTTTACAAGACGAATCGGTGGAAGTGTCGGTTCACGGACGTCGGGTCCTATCACGGCTCGACATGGACACAATACACAAATCGAGAAAGAAGAAGAATCGGTTGCAACGGTTACGAGAAAACACGAGAAGATTGGCGACGGCCATTGATGAACTACCTGCAAACGAGGAAAGCTACCGGACGATAGGTCGCTAGCCCATCGGATCGAGAAAGAACTACTATCTTACGCATTAATAAACAACACATTGTACGGAAGGTCTTTTGATCAAATGTGGCTAAGGTGCTTAAGCGGGTCCGAGGCCCGTGAAATCGTTAAAGAGGTGCATTCGGGACTCTGTGGCGCTCACCGATCGGGTCCGAAGATGAAAATGAAAATTAAAAGACTAGGGTACTACTGGCCCTCGATGATGACCGATTGCATGAAAATCACCGAGAGGCATCATCGATGCCAAGTGCACGGAGTGGTTCTACACCAACCTCCAAATGTGCTGCACCGAGAATTGCGTCGTGGCCATTTGAATGTTGGGGCACGGATATAGTGGGTCCAATAGAACCACCATCTTCGAAAGGACATCGTTTCATTCTTGCGGCTACGGATTACTTTTCCAAGTAGGCGGAGGCGGTTCCGCTAGAGAAGTGAAAGCACACCACGTGCTACGGTTTTCGAGAACCAAGTTGTCTACCGTTTCGGAGTGCCGCGCGAGGATCATCTCGGATAATGGGTCGGCATTCGAAGCACACAAATCGACAATTTTGTCGGGAGACACGGAATCGGCGGCGATACTCGACAATTTACTACCCGAGAGCAAACGGTCTCGCTGAGGCTTTTAATAAAACTCTCGTTCAAATCTTAAAGAAAACCTTGGACGACAATAAGAGAAATTGGCACGAGAAATTGTTAGAAGCCTTATGGGCCTACTGGACAACCTTCAGAACTCCTACTCGAGCTACACCTTACGCTCTGGTGTATGGGTCCGAGGCAGTGTTACCTTTAGAGGTTCGGCTTCCTTCACTCGGAATTGCGAGTTGCGAAACAAGATCACGACGGAAGAGAACGCCAAATTACGACTCGAAGAATTAGAAGGCTTGGAAGGGAAAAGACTTGCGGCACAACGGAATTTAGAACTATACCAAGCTAAGATGGTTCGAGCCCATGACAAGGCTGGTCCGCCCAAGAGCCTTGAAAGTTGGTGACTTAGTTCTCGTTCTCGAGAGACTATTCTTGCACACCGCAAGATAGGAGGAAAATTTGAACCCACTTGGGAAGGACCGTTTGTGGTTGAAGCGGTATACTCAGGAGGTTCCTACCAGCTAGTGAATTGCCAGGGAGAACGACATATGCTTCCGATCAACGGACGATACTTGAAAAAGTATTACGCTACCTAATGTTTCGAAGGAATGAATTCTTCATCCCTAAGAAACACGGGCGAAGTAATTACTTATGATTGGGTCCGAACCCAAAAATAATAAAATGTGTTAAAATAAATAAAGTCATGATAATATGTTTTCCTTGTTTTCTTTTCCAAATCAAGATCTCTTTCCTGACCTTATCCCGCTTCATTCCTGTTAAATTCTAAAATACAAGAAGTAATAAAAAAAAATGTCTTTAACAAACGTTTTCTTAATGTTCTTGTTCTTAGTACGACCCACGATCCTTTTCCTTGTCTTTTCGCGGGGAAATGTCGAACGGGCGGTTGGTCTCGAACTTTAAGAATGGCGTAAGCCTTGCACTCGATGAAAAGAGGGTGAAAGATGGAGTGATGAAAAGAGATTGACTCGGATTTCACACCGGCGGGCCTACGATACGAGGAAAGTGGCCGGGTCCCGGTTAGCCGAGAAAAACTACCCGGGCGGACGGTGATGAAAGTGGGTGGCCCAAGCCACCAATCCAACGACAAGAAGAGAAAGGCAAATGCGAAGAAGGCAAGAAAATGAAGTCCGTAGTCGCTACGGCGGAGGCGGGCTTGTCGGCGCCGCGCCCACGAGAGATTCATGAAGTTCGAAGGGCTACTCTCACGGCAACGCAACGAAGAAATAAGAATCGTCGTATCCGTAAGATGTTAACAAAACTAGGCGCGGACCGGCGCGACGAGACGATTGCTAATGCTGGTACATACACTTCGAGGACACCGGTTCACCGGGAACACCGAAGAAAGGAGGCCGGTTCCTAGGATAACGGAAAGAATCGGGGAAATCTCCGGAAGATCGAGAAGAAAGAAGGCTACCACGCCACCGGATAGAACCACCGGTGATGCATGACCTTGTTGCGAAGCAACCCGGGGGATGTCCCGACGGGCATCATCCACGAGGAGCCGAGGTATGCGGGGAGAACGTGAAGGGATTGAACCATATATCCCACAATATGTCACAAGGCCTCGCCATCTGCAGATCATTTCGGAATACGAGCTGGAGAGAATGCAAAATGTTGAAAAGAAAACCTTTGAATACTTCGAGAGAATTAAAGGAAGAAGAATCAACATACTAGAGGGCCTCGAGCTACATACCGACGTATTCTCCGAATATGAACAACGGCAAATCGTGGATTGTATCCGGGATTTGAAAAGAATGGGCCGAGCGAGGCCGCCTGAGGAGAATACCTACTCGGAACCCCGGAGATGGATGCCGGGGAAGGGAAGAATCACAATACGATGCGGATCTTGCTACGACTTTCTTGAAGACGGGGAGGAAACCCACGGGAATACTCCGTCATGGGCGAGTAGATCCGATGCCATTAGTCATCGAGAGAATGGTAAAAAGATTGATAACATGGAGGGTACTGCCGGTGGATTGCATACCCGATAGCTGCATTATCAACATCTACAAACGGAGTGTTGCATACCCCCGCATATAGATCACCACGACTTCGTCGGACCTTTCTGCACGGTCTCTTTCCGAACGAGTGTAACATCATGTTCGGATCGACCTCCGGATAGCGAGCCCGGGTGAGTTCCGAGGGCCGGTAAAGATACCTTTACCGGTGGGTTCCGTCATGATGCGAAGGGCAACGGAGCGGATATCGCTAAGCATTGCATACCGGGAGTGCTGGTGAAGCGGATCTCGGTTACTTTCGGGAGAATGGACGACGGCAAGACACCTTACCATTTCCGACCGGACCCGAGCTAGAGAACCTCCGGCCTTACGAGTCTGTGAGTTACATTGGAGATATCACACCTCCGACGTACATCCAGCCGGCATCCTGGCCAAGGATGGCTTGGAAGGTGATGTTATTAACCATGTACCCCACTATTCAGACATGGATTTTTTGATAGATGCTTCTTTTGATGGATCGACAAAGATCATACATAGTCCGTTTTGAGTCTACATGGATTGTATGAGATATATTCCAGATTGAGTTGTATGATTTATTTTCAACATGATTGGAATGAAAGTGACCATGTCACATTTTTGGCCTTCACCTCTTTTGTGCAAATTGATTGGGAAACGCCATTAAAGTTAAATGAACTTCGAACAAAGAATAGAAAAGAAATAAAAAAAGGGATAAAAGAAAACTTTCTTTAAAAATCTAAAAATGACGAACACCAAATTCACGTGAACATTAAATGAACGATAAAATAAAATTTGAATCATTAAAAGATAAACGAAATCAACATAAATGTTAAATCAAATCACAAATCAAATTCTCGATCGAATTCCTAATCCAATCTCGATCAAATTTCAAATTTGATCTTCCAAATTTCAAATCAAATCTTAAATCAAATTTCGATCGAGTTCAAACTCATCCTTCCAAATCTCAAATTCAATCTTTCCAGTTTCGAGTCTCGATCAAATTCAAATTCAATTTCTTCCGGATCTCGAATCAAATATCAATCACATCAAATTCGAACTTTTGGGTCGAGGATTTTACATCCAAGATGCCTTTGCTTTATGATTCTTTCTATTGCCTTGAAATACATCAAATTCAAACTTTTGGGTCGAGGATTTTATATCCAAGTGCACTTGCTTTTAGGATTCTTTCCTATTGCCTTTAGAAATACATCAAATTCAATCTTTTTGGTCGAGGATTTTATATCAAGAACCTGCTTGCTAGGATTCTTTCCTATTGCCTTGAAATACATCAAATTCGAACTTTTGGGTCGAGGATTTTACATCCAGGACTGCCTTTGCTTTAGGATTCTTTCCTATTGCCTTGAAATACATCAAATTCGAACTTTTGGGTCGAGGATTTTACATCCAGTACCTTTGCTTTAGGATTCTTTCCTATTGCCTTTGAAATACATCAAATTCGAGCTTTTGTGTCGAGGATTTTACATCCAGTAGCACTTTGCTTTAGGATTCTTTCCTATTGCCTTTGAAATACATCAAATTCGAACTTTTGGGTCGAGGATTTTACATCAAGACTACAATGCTTAGGATTCTTTCCCTATTGCCTTTGAAATACATCAAATTCAAACTTTTGGGTCGAGGATTTTACATCCAAGTACTGCTTTGCTTAGGATTCTTTCCTGTTGCCTTTGAAATACATCAAATTCAAACTTTTGGGTCGAGGATTTTACATCAAAGCTATACCTTTTAGGATTCTTTTCTGTTGCATTGAAATACATCAAATTCAAACCTTTTGGGTCGAGGATTTTACATCAAGACATCTTGCTTTAGGATTCTTTCCCTATTGCCTTTGAAATACATCAAATTCAAACTTTTGGGTCGAGGATTTTACATCAAGACTTCATTGCTTTAGGATTGTTTCCTATTGCCTTTGAAATACATCGAATTCGAACTTTTGGGTTGAGGATTTTACATCCAAGCTGCCTTGCTTTAGGATTCTTTCCTATTGCCTTGAAATACATCAAATTCAAACTTTTGGGTCGAGGATTTTACATCCAAGGCCCTTTGCTTTAGGATTCTTTCCCTATTGCCTTTGAAATACATCAAATTCGAACTTTTGGGTCGAGGATTTTACATCCAAGTGCCTTGCTTTAGGATTCTTTCCTGTTGCCTTGAAATACATCAATTCAAATTTTGGGGTTAAGGATTTTACATCCGAGACTGCATTGCTTTAGGATTCTTTCCTATTGCGATGAATTACATTCCGATCGAGCTTTTGGGGTTGAGGATTTTACATCGAAGTTGCATTGCTTTAGGATTCTTTCCCTATTGCGATGAAATACATCAAAATCAAACTCTTGAGGTTAAGGATTTTACATCCAATACCGCATTACTCTGAGATCTTTCCTCATTGTAATGATCCAATCCAATCGATTCGATCTTCTTTTGGGGTTGAAGATGTTACATCTAAAACCTCGAAATTCGATTTTCATTTCAAATCAAATCCCTACAAATTAATTTTGACAAACTTCAATCTAAATTGAAATTCCAAATTGAAATCTAAACTCACACATCAAAACTTAAACTAAAACAAAATAAAATCTAAAATGAAATTCCCCCAGATCATGTGATTTGGAATTCACCTCCTTTTCCTTTCCCCAGCGAGAGTTCGGGAATCTCCGGTTTCGAGAGATATACTTGCTACTCCCAGCGAAAACTCCTCTCTATTTCATCTAAGTTTGTCACTTGGATGTTTGTGTTGGTTTTGTTGATCGCTTCAATCAACGCCAATACGCGCGGTGTGCTCCGTCAGCTCACCACACCTATTGGGGGTCCATTTGTTGACCTCATATTTGATGAGGTCTTCTCTTCTTCTCTTTAGTACTTAGGATCTAGCCTTAGGCTTTTCCTTTGACTATCTTAGAGGACTAGAATTGGGACCCACCTTTTAGAAATTCAAACCACTTCTTAACTCCTGCAAACTCTACAAACTTGATTGTAGACCCCTAATCACCTAGAGGGTTGAAATCGAATGTGGAAGTTTAAATGGATGAGTTCATATAGGACTCTTTGGCCTTAGGGGCCCTACTAGGTGGCACTGGTACAGTGAAGGGGCTGACTTACACACACACTACACTTATACACTACACCTATACACTACACTTTCACACACCCATACCTAACTTGACCTCACGACTCATGTAGGTGATTCACATGGATGGTCCTTAACCACTAAGCCCTTGGGCAAGAGGGTTAGGAACAACATAGTGAATGCCTCAAATGGGTCCCTTCATGGCTCACATGGGCTTGACATGGCTTCATGGCTCAACCAAAATGATTTCACTCCACTCAAATTCACCCAATCTTCAATTTCCCAAATTTTCAATTTTTGACCCCCGGGACCCTGCACTCACCTACTACAAAACACTTGAAATTACCCAAATTTCTCAAAAATTTCCAAATTACCCAAAATTCTCCAAAATCATTCCCAAACATTTCCACATCACTTAAATTGATCATCCATACCCAAAAATACCAAAAATTCCAAGAAAACCTCCCAATACCCTCCAAATACCCAAAATACCCCTCTTGACCTAAAAATCCAAAAATTCAGAAATTTCCCAGAAAATTCCAGAAAATCCCAAATATTCCCAATTTCATTTTGTCCAACTACACCATGGGCCAATTTTGTCAATTTACCCTACTTTTGTCAAAACCCCCAATTTGACCCATTTTAACCCAAAGTGAACCCGATGTCGAAACCAAACCTACCCAATTGACCCCGATTTTGGTCAATTCAATTCTAAACTTCAATTCAACATCCCCAATACCAATCTAGACCAAATCCAAGTCAATTTGATTGACATTTGGATCCAATCTCACTTTTGGCCTTAAAGCCCGATTTGGACCCATGACCCGAGCCTAACCCGAACTCACCCAATTCGATTCCAATTAACCCCAAATGTTTTCTAAATCTTCCTTAGCATTCCCAAAAACAAAACACTAACATGATTTGCCCAAAATTTGGACCCAAACCCCACTCAAACTCATCCCGAAGTTAAAAGGCCCATTTTGACCTAAACCCGAACCTAACCCGAATGAGCCCGAACCCCAAAATCAAAGCCCAACCAAAGTCAAAACCTCTTTGTAACACTCCCATAAACATTTCTCAACATTTATTTTATATCAATTTCAACCCTAGCCCAACATTAGCCCAAGTTAGCCCAATTTGACCTACATAGGCCCACTTACGAAATAAATCAGAATTCGAACCAATTCAACTCCAAATCACACCAAATTGATTCCAAGCCCTTCATAGAACATCCCTAAACCAATTATGACATTTATTTGACAAAGTCCTTCACAAAATCTTTACCCAAATGCCCATCCTAAAATCAAAAAAGCCCATTTCCCTTAAACTTTCCTAAAAGCCCACTTCACCGCATCCAAAGGCCCAAAATCTACCCTAAAGCCCACATGACATCTCCATTTGTCATCCACTTAATTAAAGCCATTACCTAAGTCCTAAATTCACCATCAAATTATTCCAAATCAAGTTTCATACAAATTTCCATCAAATTACCAAAAATTCTTAAAACCCGTTTTCATGAAATTGACCGAACCTTTTCCCAGAGCGAAGGTGAGCCATGCAAGCCATGGACGAGCCACATGAAGCCATGGAAGGCTTGACATGTGATCGAAGCCATTAATGGCAAAAGGAGGAGCCCCTTTCCTAATCCTCCTTAACCCCTTTTTACCTTAAGCATGTCACACACTAAACCATGTTTAGCCGCCTCATCATGGATAGAGACCACACCACTCTCCCTTGGGCGACCCAGTGATCCTCTCGGCCCAAAATCGAGGCCATGGGGAGGTGCACCCAACCCAAACCAATGGGTTGACCAAATTAAGGCCAAAATGACCCCCTCCCCATTCCATTTTAATTCAAAGCCTTTACACATGGCAATTGCTCAATTGATTGCACAAACCTCCGACCACGACCCACTGGACACGAGGGTGACCCATGCTGCCGGCCGGCCGCACTGGATCGCGGAAAACACCATGGCCGAGACCTTGGGAGGAGCGAAAGTTTGGAATTCCCACTTGCTGAGCTGCCCCATGCCAAATGGTCACTATGGCTGTTCTTCTCCTCACCAGAGCGGCTGATCCCATGCCTCGACTCCCCACGGAAGGCTCTCGAGCCTCTCTGTTTAAACCCCTCACCCTCGCGGCCATGGAGGAGAGTTACAAAAACCTTGCCGAAACTGCGCAAAATTGTTCCAAACCCTTCTCCACCCTTAGAGCGAGTTGAGCCCAGGTGTCGATTTGCCCTAATCCCCGCTGATAAAATCCGATTTCCCAGTGAAATTCCACCCAAAACCGGGACACTTCTCCACGGTGAGCCAATCCCCAAATTGATTGGTTCTACACCTTCACCGGACCGAGGAAGGTGTCCGCCGGCAAAGCCCCATCTCGGGCCACCCGGTTGCTCCGGCCTCCGAAGCTTTGTGATCGGGCTTGGTCGAAATCACACCTAGACGATTCACCGGACCGGGAGACTTCATGCGGAGCTTGCTTGGGATCCGATCGAAGGTGCGACAACTCTCGGATTGAAGCCACACTTCTGCGAGCAAAGGTATGAGTTAATTTTTCATCCCGAGCTTCTAGAGATTCTCCATTTCGAATGCTTTAATTTCAATGCATGATAGCCGTATAGATGTGTTTGTCTCTTCGAGACGAATCCATAGAGCATAAGAACATGAAAATCCATTGAGTATCGAGTGAGATCTTAGGGATTTAGTGTGGACGGCTCTCGGGTGAGGACGCTCGGGGACGATGAACGGATGCGCGTCCATTCGATACACGCGCGGACGAACGGCTCGGATGGCGTCGGACCGGGAGACGGTACGAGAACCGCGGGGCCCGGGCTGCGACTCGGGTGGCGGCGTCGAATGGGAGCGCGACACGCGGCGTTTCGGAGATGCGAGGATGAGTTGGCGCGCGTGGATAAATAGAAAATTAGGGTATTTTTTGATTTATTTAATTCCACTAAACTTGAAAAATTCATAACTCTGTGTAGAAAAATCGAGAAAAATAAAATAAAAATACCCTCTTGCTCGGTGAACGAGAGGAGAATAATGTGGAAAAGAAATCATTTAATTTCATCAAGTATTTTATTTTTTATAATTTATTTACTCTCTGCATACTTTTAATTCTCCATGCATGTATACAATTCACCATGGCATGAGACCATAGGGCTTTTGAAGCCTGCTGAATTTGGGAACATTCCACTGAGTTTTCCAAAGTTGAGAGGCCATCCTATGAAAAGTTATTGATTTTTCAAATTCATGTTGCTGTTTTGAGTATTTTAATTTCAATAAATAGCATGTTGTGAAATAAATTCTAGGAAAATTTGGTGATGTTCCTTATGACCAGAGAACCCTAGGAAAAATAGGTTTTGAGTTAGTTCATTTAAAACAACACTAATTGGCTTAAACACCCAAAATAGGTCTCTAATTAATTAGACCTAACCATACATCAAATTGACTTGAAATCAATTCTCCACTGACCTTTGGGATCAGAGGAACCCACAATTAAAATTTGAGGTCAATTGGACTTGGTTAGCCCCACTAATTGGGTTGATTAAGCCACTTAGTCATTTTAAACTTTCAAAATTCATAACTTTTAAAATACTTTTTAAAAATTCAACAAATTGGTTTTGGAGCCTCTCTGATATCAGGGGAATTTAAGAAAATTAAAATTTCAATTTTCTAAAAAAGTTGATTTTTAATAATATTTTAATATTTTTAATAATTAAAAAATAATAAAAATCACAAAAATAATAAAATTCACCAAAATGTCACATTTTGAATTTCAATCACATAGGAACAAATCCCACATTTTTCTTAGGTCTATTTAATGAGATATTAAATTTTAAAGCTTTAAGGTAATTTTAAAATTAAAAAAATGTATTTTCTAGCATTTTCACTAAAATAATTATAATAAATCATAGAAAAATCAGAAAATTGCAAAATTTGCTTCTCTGATTTTCTTGATATCAGAGAGATTTTTGAAAAATATAAAATTCATTTTTCAACATTTATTTTATTTTTAAATTAATTAACACTCCAAAACTTAAAATAATTATAATAAAAATAATATAATTCAAAAAATCACCAAAATTGGTCCAAGTGATCCTCTGGTCATTAGGAATGTCCCCTAATTTTCTTAAGGATATAAATGTTCCCTTGGTCATGTTATTAAATTTTCCTTGAAAATCTCTATTTTCTACCAAAAATAATTATATAAATAAATTAAATACAGAAAAATCACATTTTCTCCTCTCATGTCTTTATTGACATATGAGTGAAGTCACATAAAAATTTCAAGTTCATTTAAGTTCAATTTAGTGAGTTATGAAATTATTAAGCTTAAAGGGTAAAATGGTAATTAAAATTTTAACCCTTAATTAAAACTTTAGGTTTAATAAAAAAATTAACAAGTAAAATATTTGATCCTAATCTGATTTGGATGATTGAAATTTAAATAATTAAAGGGTAGAAACCCATTAAGCAATTTAAAATGATTAAACTTTAATTAAATGATTGATTAAATTTGGAAGAATAATAAAATTGGAATTATTAAAATAGGGATATTATTAGGAAGAGATTTATCCTTTAATTTAAAAATCCCTAAATTAATTATCTCATTAATATTCAATTCTTAATTAAAATGATAACTCAAATTTAAAATATTAAAAGACTTAATCATTAAACTAAAATTAAATTATTAAACTCTTTTAAAAATTTCAATTAAAATTAAAAATAAAATTAAATTAAAATTAAATTAAATTAAATAAATTAAATTAAATTAAATTAAATTAAATAAATTAAAAAAATTAAATTAAATTAAAAATTAAATTAAATTAAATTAAATCAAATTAAATTAAATTAAACAAATTAAATTAAATTAAATCAAATTAAATTAAATTAAACAAATTAAATTAAATTAAATTAAATTAAATTAAATTAAATTAAATCAAATCAAATTAAATTAAATTAAATTAAATTAAATCAAATTAAATTAAAATTAAATCAAATCAAATTAATTAAACATCAAATCAAATTAAATTGAATTATATTGAATTAAATTAAATTAAAACTCGATTAAATTAAATTAAATTGAATTAAATATAACATCACTTTAAAACAGAAAGAAATTAAATATAAAGCAACTTGAACACTTATTCAAATTTAAACCCATTAACTTAAATCAAATCATTTGAATACCGATCTACCCTTGAAAGTTTTGGTTATTATAACCCCTAAACGAGAACATTAAATGAAATGTTACTTCACTTATAGGATATTCGAATGTCTTAGTTCATTGAGTAAGATAACAACAAAACTTGAATTCTCGGACGATTAATTCATTTGTATAATTAAACCCATTTGGACTTAAAACAATCCTAGAAAATATTGAAAAGATGTTTAAGATTATTCTTAAGCACTTCCTCAATATGATAAGACATTTATAAGAACAATTGAACTTAATTATTCTTTGATGAAGAAAATCGTCTTAAACAGAAACACTGAAAGAACCTAGACGTCGTAGGAGATGACTAGCGTATAGGATTAGGAATTTTGTAGAAAACCATAACCCTTCCCTTAGCTTTACTAGGAACTTGCTTAAATATTCTAATTGTGTTTTAAGTGCGGCTTGGGATGACGGGAAGACCCTCAGGGTACGCTTTTATTTTATTGCGATTTACTTTCTTGCAATTTACATTATTGCAATTTATTTAACTGCATTGCACTTACTTTTCTTGCATGATAAACAATGCATTGCATGAAAACACACACCTTTAGGATAGACCCTAAAGCTGAAATCAAAACTAAGTTAAAAGTCATTGCAAGATAAAATTCACCGCCACGACATTTCAAAACATAAAACAACTCAAAATTTAATCACAAACAGAACACGAAAACTACAATTACAACTAAATTAAAATTTCTGTTGGATGATCGGGAATACCTCGGATGATGTAACCTATGTGTTGCTAACGGGATTTCCACGGTCTAAATGAAAGTGTGGAACTCATTCGGTTGAGTTTAGCAAATTCATACGGGCTAAGTGAATCCGATAAAAATAATGATGCGGAAGGATGGAGCCAGTGGGATCTTAACAGGTGTCGTTATAATCGACTTTAAGATTTGTTTTAATTAAAACATAACAAACACTTGGAAATTAAGATTTTCTTTAAACCAAAACACTTTTCTCATCCACGATTTATAATTTCTAAAACTAAACCTGCTAACAACAAGGAGCTCGGAGCATGGTGGGCGGCACGGCCATCGTCGTCGATAAAACTTGAATCCACATCGGCAAAACTTTCCTAGAACTAAACAACAAAGCCATAGGACTTCGAGGTAGTTTGCACTAGTGCGACATAAACCCTCGACCTTTGTTAGGCATTTGCATGATCGGGTCATGTAAATTAAGCCTACTAACGGTTTTAGGATTCCGAGGTAGTCGTTCGATACGACATAAACCCTCACATCTTCGAGGCTATTTGTGTGATTTTATCATACAAATATAAGCCTAACTAATTAATATTGGCAAAATCAAAACATTTAAATAAATATTAGGACTTCCCTAAATCCAAGCCAAACAATAGGATAGTCGGGAAATTACCGAAGTTCGCTTTGAATGCGTGATTTCTCCTGCTTTTCTTCCTTTGGATTCCCAAAACAAAATGTTCAAATTTGATCCATTCCCTTATTGAAATTCCAAATTTCGATCTCTTGAAAATCTTAAACTTTGAAATTCTTGAGAGCGAGAATTATTGATTATTATCGAGAGTTTTCTTAGGTGATTCCCATCACTTAAGATGTAATTAACTATAGGGGCTTGCCCTTATAGGGAATTTTAAAGAACCCGAGGTAATATAAACCATGTTTAATGTTTTCATATTAAGCGGGGGAATTTTGTCGTCTTATAAAATTGGTTCGCGGACCGAACGGATGTCATGAAATCTTCTAGTTTATTTAATCGAGCCCCACAGTCGAGCGGTGTGTACTATCCTTAGGGATAAATACACGGTTTTTGGTGCGGTGCTCGTTTATATAAACTATTTGGGATGTGAGATCGGTTTAATCTCATATCTTAAAACCTTGAATTTAAAATTATTTTCAAAATCAAATACTACTTTTTAAATTATTTATTTTAATTAAATTAAAAATTCGCCGACAGCTTCTGTTAGGCGACCCCCCCTTTAAAATAACACACAACCTAAAAATATGCCGACAATGCCTTAAGTAATAAATCTTAAGGAATGCTTCCAAGTAATAATGAAGTAAATCCGAGAGAAAAGAATAAAGAACAAGCAAAAGCAATTCAACTAAGAAGTGGAAGGAAAATGGAAGATAGAGTTAAAAAAAACTGAAGTAGAGAAAGAAGAGATTGAAGAACCAAAAGAGGGCACTCTGAAAGGTTTGGAAAGACCTGTTTCTCCACCTAAGGTTGATTTAGAAAAACCACCACCTCCATTTCCTCATAGACTTCTGATACACCTAAAATATATAGTATTTTTTTGCACATTTTTATACCTATTTTTAATGATATTTCACTTTAAGAGAAGGTATTTTGTGTTTTTCTTGCTGGTATGATGAAAATGGATGGTCATGATGAAAGGAGCAAAATTGGATCAAATTTGGAGCAAAAATAATGAAAAATGAAAATTTTGGCACTGGTGGCTAGCGACGACGAGGTGGCGCTTAGCGCCACGATCAAAAATAGAAATTCAAATGAATTTGGCACCAATTTCAAAGGGGATGGGATGCAACTCTTGGTGGTAACTACCATAACTTCCTTTAGGCAGCAAGTTTGAATGAAGGGGTGCGTTCCTTTGTAGATACATTGAATCTGGACATATTTTGAAAAGACACTAAGGCAACTTTGGGTTTACTATTTAAAGTGAGTCTTAGGAAAGATTAGGAGAGGCTTTAGGAGGCTCTTCCACTATGTTTTGAAGGAGAGGCTTTAGGAGGCTCTTCCACTGCATTTTGAAAGGTACTTCCATTGTTCTTCCACTGTATTTTAATAGTTTTTATTAAGAGTAGGAGTAGAGAGTAGAAAGGAGAAAAGGGTCGTAGTAAAGTCTTCTTCTTCCCACTTCTTTTCTTTCTTTTAGTTTAGTTTTTATTTAAGTACGAAGTACGTGATTACCGAGTCATCGGAGTTGGGAGACTTGATCTGAGGAGTAGTTTAGTGAAGAGTCAAAAATTCAGAGGAACTTCCTGAGTCTTGTGGAGAGGATTTTCAGATAAGTGTTTACTTTTGTTCTTACATTTAGTTTTTTTAATTAATACTTGTTTTCGTTTGTTGTTTCTCATATGGTTTTTAATTTCAAATCAATGTGTTTTTATATTTTACCAATGCATTCTGAGTAGTTTACTTTATCTTTTTCTTTCTTAAATGGAGAAGTAATTAATTTATAAAGTATTGTTGTGGAAAGTATAAGTGTTTAAAAGTTGGAAGAAGTTGTGAAGATTGATTATGAAAACTTTGTTTACTTCTTAATTTGGCCTGTTAAGTTGTAGAATTTCTTGAGATTATGTAAGATCCAATGCGGTATTTTTTCATAAAAGTTAGTAAGAATCACATGAAATTATCTGGGTGAGAATTGTAGTCCATATAATTAAATGTAATATTTGAAGATATTTTTATGAAAGGGAGTAAAATAAGAGGATTTTAGAATGACAGGCTAAAACCCCCTAATTTGGTTTGAAATTTTGAGTTTTGTTTTGAGAAGTTAGCCCCTAGGTGGTGGGAATCAAGGGAACTCTGAGTGAGAGACTGGTATCTTCCCTGCCTAACCATGATCAAAATAATAAAAATTTCATATTAACCTATGTTATTTATAGAACCAAGTAAGGGTAAAGAACACATTTGCTTCTATTTGTCATGAAAAATTTAAATACTTCCACAACAATACTTTAAGAATTTGTACTACTTCAAAAAAGGAAAGAAAAAGATATTCTAGTTAATAGTATTTTACATTCAGTGTTATTAGTTATTAATAATTTTAATTTTATTGCTTAACACTTTATTAAGGAAATTTTAAAAGACAAATCAACTTTCAAAACTTTTCAAAATCAAGAAATACTTTTTCAAAAAAAATTAAAGAAAGTAAAAAGATAATTTTTTGATTTTTTTAAAAAAATTTCATATTTTCCCTGTGGGTTCCATATCTCGGGACTTAATCAGAAAGTCATATATTACTTGATAAATGATATGTATACTTGCATAGTATCCCATATTATAAAATCATAAGTTTCATATCTAAATCATCAACGCATTTACTGGACTGTACCAAGTTTTTGGCGTTGTTGCATTTATCGGGGATCAAGTTTTTGGCGTCGTTGCCGGAGAAAATTAATTTAAATTGCATTTTAAAGAGAATTAAGAAATTTTAAATTTTTTACTTTTCTTTATTTTTGTTAGTATGTTATGTTTTGTTTTGTTTTATTGTTGTATGCGTAGTTCACGTTCTGAAGGACTTGTGCCTTACGATTTTGAATTAGAAAAAACAATCAGAAAAATCAAAAAAATTAAAAATACAGAAAAAGATAAAAATATTTAAGAAATTGTTGACCTCATTTTACAATGAGTTAATAACCTTTTGACCTAAAAAGTCAACATTAGTTAAAATGGTCAAACCAGACCCAGTGACCAACTCTGTTGACCCCATAGGTCACCCTTTTGACAAAAAAAGTCAACATTGGTCAAATTGATCGAACCGGACCCAGCGACCGACCACGTTGACCCCATGGAGTCACCCTTATGACCTAAAAAGTCAACTATGGTCGAAGCTGGTCGAAACCGGACCTAATGTCCGACCACAGTTGACCCCATAGAGTCGACCTTATGACCCAAAAGTCGACTTTGGTCGAAGCTTGTCAAACCGGACCTAATGACACATCTTGTTGACCCCATAGGTCGGCCTTATGACCTAAAAGTCAACTTTGGTCGAAATGGTCAAACTAGACCGAATGACTCTGCCATTGACCCCATAGGTCGACCTTATGACTCTAAAAAGTTAACTTTGGTCAAAATGGTCGAACGGACCTAATGACTACTACTGTTGACCCCATAGGTCGACCTCATGACCTAAAAGTCAACTTTGGTTAAATTGGTCGAACTAGACCTAATGACTCTACTGTTGACCCCGAAAGGTTAACCTTTTGACCTAAAAAGTCAACTTTGGTCAAAATGGTCGAACCGGACATAATGACCGATCTTGTTGACCCCATGGGTCACCCTTTTGACCTAAAAGTCAACTTTGGTCAGAGTAGTCGAAACCGAGACCTAATGACTACCACTGTTGACCCCATAGGTCGACCTTTTGACAAAAAGTCAACTTTGGTCGAATTGGTCGAACCGAGACCGATGACCGATCCTGTTGACCCATAAATCAACATTTTCACCCCTACTGACACATTTAAAACACCACAATGACAAAATCACGAGGGTTGGACATCTTAAAATCAATTTGATCAATTTGAAGTGACTTGGGTCGACCCGAGTTAAAGCTGAGTCGACACTTATCTATTTTGATTAAAATAGATAAAAATGAAATAAAAATAACAAAATTAATCAAATAATTAATTTCAAAATTATTTTGATTAATTAAAATGATTAATGATTTAATTTTCAAAATTTTAATTAAATGACATAATTAATTAAAATGAAAATTAAATTAAAATAATAAAATAACAAAAATGAAAAAAATAATCAATTAATTAATTTGAAAATATTTTCAATTAATAAATTGATTAATAAAATAATTTCCACCAATTTTAGTTAATAATATAATTAATTAAAATGAGAATTAAAGAAGAAATGAAATCATCTTTAGCCTCTTCATATTTAATTGGGCTAAACCATCTTAAAGGCTTATTTAACACTTAATTAAGCTCATCTTAAGGCCCATTACCCATGGTTTAACATCCATGGTTATGCATGGGATGAGGTGTCACCACCTCCTTCATGCTAAACACATCCTCTCCTTAAGGTGGCCGGCCAACACAAGGCCATCTTCTCCCCTCCCGAAGCCACCCTGATGGGAGGAAAACCACACATGAAACCCCCTTACCATGGTTAATGGTAATGATGAAGGCTAGGCATATGTGTCACCATTTTCCAAGCCTAAGAAGTGAGGTGTAAGCTCATTAGCAAGTGAAACAACGACTCACAAGTAACCTCCCACGATGACGATGGACGAGATACAAAGAGATGAAATTCATCATGACAAACTTAGGGAGAAGCATCCGAGCTCATCTCCAGCCAATTGATCACCCGATCAGCTAATAGAGGAGGTAAGTAATCCTCTAGAACAGACTAAGCTAAGCCAACACCATCCCCTTGCTATAAAAGGACCCCATGGCCGAAACTAGTAAGAGAGGAGAAAATATTTAGGGAGGTCCATAGGCTGCTCATACCCTCTTGCTCCCAACACAAAACTTCTTCCTAAGAGCTTCCATAATCTTTTAGGATCAATCCTAAGCCTTAGTTTCAGCCCATTTGAGCCAATTTGATCAATTTTCAAAAACAGCCCAAATTAAGCATCTCTTTCAAATTCCTCCCTAAGCCCGACTTCTGGAACAAATTGCTGCAGCAATTATCTTCCATTGGGGTCCCAGAAGGCAACCATAAAGTACGATCTAGCTTGATTTGCTTGTGGCGAGGTATGGAATTTATCTTTGCAAAATAAATCATGTTTTTGATAAATCATGTGCTATCTTAGCTTCAAAAGTGTATCATCACCGTATGGATAGATACTTCTCATCTAGATGAGCATTTGAAAAAAAATCACTCAATTTCATCAAGAAATGAGTGAGATATTAACATTTGAAGTTTAACGATTTCGGAATTTTTGAAATAAATTCCAAATATTCTCGCCCTCCGATCGCGCGTCTGTTTGAGATCAACGACCCGAGATCCGCTCGCGCCGTCCGCCGTCCAGACCCGTTACACGGGATCTTCCCGCCCGTTCGACGCGTCCAGAGGACACGCGTCGACGAGCGGAGGTTTTGGCGGCGCGAATTAAAAAAAACAATTCATTTTAACCCTTGAACTTCAAAAATTCATATCTTTTTAAGCGAGAGGTCATAAAAATAAAATAAAAATACCTCTGGAAAGCTCTTGAAGAGGAGAAAATTATGAGACCAAAATCATAATTTTATTCTCAGTATTTAATTTTTAATTAATTAAATACTCTCTGGAGTATTTTAATTATTAAAAATTATTTACAAATCAAAAAATTATGAAACTTTGAGGCATTTATCTTTATGTTCTTAGGGACCTTCCATAATTTTTCTAAGGACAGAAAACATGCCTAGGATACTTTTCTTGAATTTTCAAGTTTCTTTGTAATTATTTCAAATAATAATTATAAAAATTTGAAAATTAAGAAAATAAAAATACAAATGACTAGGAATGATAGGGCAACAAGACAATGACCCTAGGAAAAATATTTCTAAGTCATAGAAACAATCTTGAATGACATTTGGAAATTTAGGGTTAAAATCATTTATTAATTAAATAATTTTGATCCTAAAATGACCCTTTATAAAATTGAACTATTTTCATCAACAATCTAAGTTTGAAAATGATTCTAGCCTATGATAGGCTAATAATAAACCTCACTTGAGTCTAAAATGACAAGATTAGGTTCAATTAAGGCTTAAGATGCCATTTAAAACCCATTAAACCTTACCTAAATTAGGTTTAATAAAAATTAAACTTCTCCAATTAAGTTTAAAGACATACTAAACTTAATTAACCCTTTAAACCTTACCTAAATTAGGTTTAATAAAAATTAAACTTCTTTAATTAAGTTTAAAGACACACTAAACTTAATTAACCCATTAAACCTTACCTAAATTAGGTTTAATAAAAATCAAACTTTTTTTAATTAAGTTTAAGGACACATTAAACTTAATTAACCTATTAAACCTTACCTAAATTAGGTTTAATAAAAATTAAACTCTTTTTAAATTAAGTTTAAGGACATACTAAACTTAATTAACACAAAACCAAACATCTTTTTAATTAGGTTTAAAGACATATTAAACTTAATTAATCAAAATTAAACTTCTCTAATTAGGTTTAAAGACATACTAAACTTAATTAACCTCCTTAAACATAAGGTTTAATCAAACTTAAACCACTAATTAGGTCTAACCCTTAGGCACTAATTAAACCAATTAAGCCTTAACTCAACTAAGGTTTAATCGAGCCTAAACCACAATTAGAGTGCTAACCATTAGAGCATAATTAAACCATTAAGCCTTAACTAACTAAGGTTTAATCAAACCTAAACCCTAATTAGGTCTAACCCTTAGACCTAATAAAACCATTAAGCCTTAACTAACTAAGGTTTAATCAAACCTAAACCCTAATTAGGTCTAACTATTAGACCTAATTAAACCATTAGACCTTAACTAACTAAGGTTTAATCAAACTTAAACCCTAATTAGGTCCAACCCTTAGACCTAATTAAACCATTAGACCTTAACTAACTAAGGTTTAATCAAACTTAAAACCTAATTAGTTCTAACCCTTAGACCTAATTAAACCATTAAACCTTAGCTAACTAAGGTTTAATCGAGCTTAAACCACTAACTAGTTCTAACATTAGACTCAATTAAGTCATTGAACCTTAAGCTAACTAAGGTTTAATCAAGCTCAAACCACTAATTAGATCTAACCATTAGATCTAATTAAACCAATTAAGCCTTAAGCTAACTAAGGCTTAACTAAGTCAAATCCTAATTAGATCTAAACTTTAGACTTAATAAGACCATTAAGCCTTAATTAACCAAGGTTTAAAAAAAAAATTCAAACCTGACTTAAGCTTAACCCATTTAGTTTTAAGTCAAACCAAACTTAGTTAGATCTAAGTCAAACCAAACTTAGGTTCAACCTGACATGAACTTAAGTCAAACTTAAACCTGACTTAAGTCTAACCCACATTAGACTTAAGCCAAACCAAACTTAGGTTCGACTGACATGAACTTAAGTCGAAACCTAGCTTAAGTCTAACCGCATTAGACTTATGTCGAGACGAACTTAGGTTCGGCTGACATGAACTTAAGTCGAGCTTAAACCTAGCTTAAGTCTAACTTATATTAGACTTAAGTCGACTAACTAGGTTGACCTACATTGAACCTAAATCAAGCATAAACCTAACCTAAATCATCCACATTAGACTTAAGTCGAGACAAACTTAGGTTCGACGACATGAACTTAAGTCGAACTTAAACCTAACTTAAGCTAACTTTATATTTGACTTAAGTCGACCGAGCTCAAGTTCGACGCATTGAACCTAAATCAACGCGAAACCTAACTTAAGCACTAATCTATATTAGACTTAAAGTCGAAACCAAACTTCGAGTTCGACGACATAAACTTAAGTCAAACTTAAACCTAACTTAAGTCTAACCCACATTAGACTTAAGTCAAACCAAACTTAGGTTCAACCTGACATGAACTTAAGTCAAAACCTAACTCAAGTCTAACCCACATTAGATCTTAAGTCAAACTTAAACCTAACTTAAGTTTATTCCACATTAGACTTAAGTTAAACCAAACTTAGGTTCAACCTGACATGAACTTAAGTCAAACTTAAACCTAACTTAAGTCGACCTATATTAGACTTAAGTCGACCAAACTTAGGTTCGACCCACATTGAACCTAAATCGAACCTAAACCTAACTTAAGCAATCTACATTAGACTTAAGTCGAACGAACACGAGTTCGACCGACATGAACTTAAGTCGAACTTAAACCTAACTTAAAGTCTAACCTACATTAGACTTAAGTCAGAACAAAACTTAGGTTCAACTGACATGAACTTAAGTCAAAACCTAATCTTAGGTCAATCCACATTGAACCTAACTTAAACTCAAACATAACTTCAACATCGAGTCGATCCAACTTAAGCTCAGTAAACACAATCTTAGGTCCAATCCACGTTGAACCTAGCAAGCTCGAACATAACCTAGCTAGAGTCAATTAAAATCGAAGTAAACCTAATCTTTGGTCAATCCACATTGAACCTAACTTAAACTCGAACATAAACTAGCTTGAGTCCAATCCAACGTAAACTCGAGTAAACCTAATCTTATGTCCGATCCACATTGAACCTAACTTAAACTCGAACATAACCTAGCTAGAGTCCGATCGAGCGTAAACTCGAGTAAACCTACAATCTTAGGTCGAATCCGCATTGAACCTAGCTAAGCTCGAACATAACTAACTTGAGTCGATCCAGCGTAAACTCGAAGTAAACTCAATCTTAGGTCCAATCCGTATTGAACCTAGCAAGCTCAAACATAGCCTAACTGAGTCAACCCGACTTGAACTCGAAGTAAACATAAACAACCTAGGTTCGACCACGATGAACCTAACCTAAACTTAAACATAATCCGACTTGAATTCAATCTAACTTGAACTCGAGTTAATCTAAATCTTAGAGTCCAATCCACATTGAATCTAAATTCAACCCAAACCAAAGTTAAGTCTAATCTACATTAGACTTAAATCAAACTGAACTTGAGTTCAACCCCTAATGAACTTAAGACAATCCTAAAGCTAGGTCCAACAAAATAGACTTGATTAAGACTTGAACCTTACCTAAAATGGATTTGAATGGTCTATAATTCTAATTAAGTATAATTTATTAGGCTTGATTAACCTTTAAATCCTATTTAAAAAAGGTTTAAAATTTAATTAAGTCCATCCTAAAACAAACCCTTTTAACTTAGGTTCAAACAGACATGACCTTAAGTTAATCAAATTCAATCAACATTAAATTTAACTTAGGTTCAACCAGACACGAACCCATGGTAATTCAATCAATATTGAATTTAACTTCAAACTTTTTAACTTAGGTTCAAACAGACATGAACTCATGTTAATCAAATTCAATCAACATTGAATTTAACTTAGATTCAACCTGACATGAATCCAAGTTAATTCAATTAATATTGAATTTAATTTTAAACCTATTAACTTAAGTTCAGACAGACATGAATTCAAGTTAATTAAATTCAATCAACATTGAATTTAACTTAGGTTCAACCAGACATGAACCCAAGTTAGTTCAATCAATATTGAATTTAACTTTAAATCTTTCGACAGACATGAATTCAAGAATAGACACGAACCCAAAATTTAAGTTCAAACTCAAGATCAATTCAACATTTCAAATCAAGACCGACATAATTCGACATTCTAAAATTGAAATTGACATAACCGACATAAATCTGATGTTGACATAATCAACGAAAATTTGACATTTCAAAAATAAAACAACATGATTAGCATGAAGTTGACATTTCGAAATAACTTGACATTCAAAAAAATATTATGTGACATTATTTCTAACAATATTTTCTTTACAGGATGAAGACAAGAAATTCCGTTTAGATTTTCTTTGCATGTTATAGGGTGTCTGCTAACTCGTTTTTGCGGGACGTCGACGACGGAATATTAGCAACAAAAACAAAAAAAAACTTTTAGGTTAGACATATAACTTTGAAACTTTTCAACAAAACAAAGACATTGACAACAAAACAAAACTTTTAGGTTAGACATATAACACTGAAACTTTTCAACACAATAACGACATGACAACAAAAGCTAAAACCTTTAGGTTAGTCATAATACCTAAAGCATTCGACGACATTTGGGAGTGATAGTGGGTACATCTCTCCTTAAAATAAATTTTAGAAAACGAATGATTAACATTAATCGAAGTTTTCTTAAACAATTGAGAATTGTTTAAGATGTAATTAACTATAGAGGCTTACCTACTATAGGAGATCTAAAAGAACCCAAAATAGAAATCTCTGGTTTACCATGATTTTTCTTAATATGAAAATTCTAGAATACGTTATTCTAGAATATCCACATATAAGAATTATCATAAACATCCTTTTCTACTACTAGTCCTAAAAATTTTCTAAATCCTTCATAGGATTTATACGAATAAAACTAGGCTAATATTAGATGGCGACTCCTTGACATTAATATGATATATTGGATGGCGATGACATGACCTCATCCGCACCAAGGACACATTTCAGAAATAATTATAATACCATCACCACCAGAAATGACAAATCATCAAGATCAAAATGTTGGCATCCATCAATAATTAAGACCTTTAAGAGATTATTTTAACCCTACAATAGATGAACTTTGTGCTAGTATTCAAAATCCTGCTTATGACAGTCGCTTAATTCTTTTGAGCTTAAACACTGCTATTATCCAAATGGTGTCTAATAATCAGTTTGGGGGAGCAAAAACTGAAGATCCTAATTTGCATCTTGCTAATTTTCTAAAGTTGTGTACTAACTTTAAATATGATGGTGTTTCTGATGATGCTATTAGACTTAGACTTTTTCCTTTTTCACTAAGGGATAAAGCTAAAATGTGGTTACATTTGTTAGCACCTGGATCAATTAGAACTTGGGGTGAACTGTCATAAAAGTTCCTTGTTAAATATTTTCCTCCATCTAAGACTGCCAAGTTGAGAAACGATATAACATCTTTTTGCTAGTTTGAAGTGGAATCAATATATGAAGCATGGGAAAAATTTAAAGATCTCCTCAGGAAATGTCCACATCATGCAATACCAAATTGGTTAATAATTCAAACTTTTTATAAAGGCTTAGGTGGATCTCTTAGATCAATCATCGATGCTGCTGCTAGTGCTTATGCTTTAATTGAAGAAATGACTACTAATAATTTTCAATGGCCTTCTGAAAGGTTAAATCCTAAAAAGGCAGCCAACATTTTTGAAAATGATGCCTTTACAATGTTAGCAAATTAAGTTGCTGCTGTTTTAAGGAAGACAGACCAATTTGGGATGAATTTTTCTCAGCCACATTCCATGATTGAAGAAAATTCATTAGGCAAAATAGTTTATTCTTATTCTTCACCAAAAACTGTGAATGCTATAATGAAGCTTAAAAACCCATATTCCAATTATTATAACCCAGGTTGAAAGAATCATCAAAATTTTAACTGGAATACCAATAATCAGGGTGGTGTTAATCAACAATGGGGGAACTACCAAGTAAACCCATTGGGGAATTAGAACAACCAAGGAAATAATAATAATAATAGATTAACTTATCCTTCAGGTTATAACAATGCTTTACAATTAAAGGAGAAGAAGTTGTCTATTGAATAAGTGGTGTCATATATGGGAAATCAATTACAAATTCAAGGAGCAACTATTAGAAATATTGAAAATCAATTGGGAAAAATTGCAAATTCCTTAAGTAATAAATCCTAAGGAATGCTTCCAAGTAATACTGAAGTAAATCCAAGAGAAAAGAATAAAGAACAAGTGAAGGCAACTCAACTGAGAAGTGGAAAAGAATTGGAAGGTAGAGTTCAAAAAGAAATTGAAGTAGAAAAAGAAGAGATAGAAAAACTTAAAGAGGATGCTCCAAAAAATTTTAAAAGACCTATTTCTCCACCTAAGGTTGATTTAGAAAATCGACCACCTCCATTTCCTCAGAGACTTCGTTAACAAAAGTTGGATAAGCAATTTTCAAAATTCTTAGAGATATTAAAGAAGCATACCATTAATATTCCATTTGCTAAAGCCCTAGAACAAATGTCAAGCTATGCGAAATTTATGAAGGATATTCTTAATAAAAAGAGAAAGTTTGAAGAAAATGAGACTGTTGCACTTAGTGAGGAGTGTAGTGCGATAATTCAGAAAAAGCTTCCTGAAAAACTTAAAGATCCTAGTAATTTTACAATTCCATGTGCAATCGGAGAAAGATTCTGTGGAAAATCTTTATGTGATTTGGGAGCAAGCATTAACCTTATGCCTCTATCAATATTCAAAAGACTGGGACTTGGAGAAATAACCCCAACTAGTGTAACTCTACAATTAGCTGATTATTCGATCACATATCCTAAAGGAGTTATAGAAGATATTTTGGTAAAAGTGGATCAATTCATTTTTCCTGTGGATTTCATTGTGTTAGATATGGAGGAAGATAAAGAGAGATCCATAATTTTGGGGAGACCTTTTCTAGCTACAGGCAGAGCCATGAAAGATGTGCAAAAAAGGGAATTAACGATGAGGGTTAATGATCAGACTATTACATTTAATTTTTCAAAATCGATGAAATATCCTGCTAGAGGTAAAGAAGATGGGTGTTATAGGATGGATGTTATTAAAATTTAAGTGAATGACATTTCAAATCAACTTATAAAGAGAAAGCTGAAAGAGAAGAATTTGAATATAAGCAAGAAGAGGAGTTATTTGATTCTGAAGATGTTTAAGAGAAAGATTTAAAGTTTGTTCGTGAAAGTTTTGAATTGTTGGATATGACTGAGAAAGATAAATCTTATGGTCCATCAATTGAAAAACCTCCTGAACTTGAGTTAAAAATGCTTCTTGATCATTTGAAGTATCTTTTTCTAGGTGAATCCTCAACCATGCCTGTTATACTTTTCTCTCAATTAATTGAAAAAGAAGAAGAGAGTTTGCTTAAAATTTTAAAGAAGCACAAGAAAGCCTTTGGATGGACAATTGCAATATTAAATGAATCAATCCTTCAATTTGTATGCACATAATTCTTATGGAAGATAATTGCTAACCACAGACTGATCCCCAAAGGAGATTAAATCCTATTATGAAAGACGTTGTTAAGAAAGAAATTTTAAAATGGTTGGATGCTGGAATTATCAACCCTATTTTAGATAGTGCATGGGTTAGTCCTATTCACTGTGTTCCTAAGAAAGGAGGTGTAACTGTGACTGTTAATGAAAAGAATGAAATGATATCAACAAGATAA
>JAKZJZ010001036.1:0-32851 GCA_022702705.1 Papilionanthe hookeriana x Papilionanthe teres | reverse complement strand
TTCTTGACTTCCTCTTCTTCCTCGGAGACGTTTTGCCCGATCAACGTTGATCATCGGCTTTTTCGTCCAACTTTCCAGTGTCTCTTTCACGACCTCGTCCCCGGCCTCGACCTCGGATGCGAGTTACGGAGAAACCTTCACCATCTCGCCGTAAGGGAGTGGTGAGTGGCTGGTTGGGCTAGAACTTCAGGTTCTTTATTGTCTCGAATTTCTTTTGCTTCATTTGGCACGGTGTTTCTGGAGAATATTGTTTTCTTCGGAGGTGCGAAATAAGCTGCATCTTCATGGACTCCAATCTCATGTACGGAGAAAGGTTGCAAATCACCTTTAATGCACTGTTCTCCTCCTTCGTAGTATTTTATGCACTGATGCAGAGACGACGGTACCA
This sequence comes from Papilionanthe hookeriana x Papilionanthe teres, assembly GCA_022702705.1. NCBI lineage: Eukaryota > Viridiplantae > Streptophyta > Magnoliopsida > Asparagales > Orchidaceae > Papilionanthe > Papilionanthe hookeriana x Papilionanthe teres. The sequence goes on along the minus strand of JAKZJZ010001036.1, from coordinate 32,463 downwards.
TCCGGTTCTCATGTATCCATGGTCGGCCCAGTAGCGCGTTGAACGATGTTTCAGAATCAATTATATGGAATTTTGCGGTTGTCTTTGTTAAGTCACCGGTCTCCATTAACAGTGTTATTGATCCAAGTGCTCTTTCTCCTTTCTGGTTGAATCCTCTTAGTAACATCTTGTCCGCTTCAAGCTCGCGAGCATCAATTTCTAAGTATGCTAGCGTCCAGAGATTCATTATGTTGATTGATGCTCCTGGATCCACCAATACTCTGGAGAGCGTAAATTTTCCGATTGTAACTGAAATGTACAATGGTCGGTTGTGATCGGCCGTCCCAAGCTGATAGATCATCTGTCCAGTGAAGGTAACACCTGTTGTTCCTTTAACGAGCAAACCTCGTCTAAGGAATCTCCGGCCATCCGAGCTAAACAAATCTCCGGATCAAGTAAGGCCTTGATCGAGCTTCCTCATCTCTTTTGATAAGATGAGAGTGTCGTAGATGCTCGGTTTGGTCAGCGGTTTCCTAAGATGGGCTAGCACGTTATAGTCCACTTTGTTATCACGCGTCTCAGTTTCTTCCCGAATGGGCAATTCTTCTGTTGGGGTTGATTCTTCCTGAACAACCACCTGCTTTCCTTTGTCTTTTGGACCCATTCTTGGTGGTAGAACCCTTCCACTCCTTAAATTGACTTATGTGATTTCTTCGAGTCCGGTGTCGAATTTACGAGTGTCTCCTTTTGAATTGGCATGACAGGTTCTTCTGGGGTTTCTTCGAAATCTGAAGGCTCTAACTCTATTGTGATTGGAGTTCCTTGGAATTCACAAATAGATTCATTACTTGTTGAACTTTCATAGCCTTCTTGATGAATGTCTTCTTTGTCATCGTAATTGTCGAGGTTGTGTATGATTTGAGAATCGTTATTGGCATCGGAATCGGGATCCGGATTAGATTGGTTGTCATTAGTTACGTAATCGTTAGAAACAGTCAAAACATAGCTAACGCCGTAAATCTTATCATTATAAGATCCCATCAGAGCGAGCAAATAATCATACAGAGTCAGAGGTTCGAGGAATTCTTCCCCCGAATCGGAAACAACTGTCCTAGGATAAGCAGCCCCTAGTCTAGCCTTAGGAGCCTCGGTCTTCTCTTCTTCTATGATCTCCTTCTTTTCTATGATCTTCTCTTCCGGGGCGGTTCTTCGATTGCAAGCGATAGCGCCGGCTTGACGAGTTTCAAACTACGAGTTGAAGCATGCGTCGAAGCGGTTTGGATGAGATCCAAAATTTTCTTCGATGACTTCGTCCAAGCGGTACTCCATCCATCATCGATCGTGTAAGGGTCTATAGGAACAATGGGATCCGTCGAAATAACATTGACAGAACCTCCTTTCTGGGGTTCCTTCATGTATTCCTTTGGGGTAATTATGTTCCCTTTTCGGAGATTATTGTCAAGCCAACTTTTAAAGGTGATGCAGTCCTCTATCTTATGTCTAAGCATCTGGTGGTAAGGGCAGTATTTGGGATGGTCTTTCTTGTTGACTTCCTCCGGCTTCTTGGGTTACGGCGATCGAAAATCCGAAGTCTTCATCAAGCTGCGGAACATCTTTAGCACTTGCCTCATTCTTGAATGGATATTCTCTATTTATGAGCTCCTTTAATGTGCGCTGTGGGCGAGGCGGTTGCTCATATTGTTGGGTTGGTTGATAACTGGGTTGAGGTTGTTGGTAGTTCTGCTGAGGTTGTTGATAACTGAGCTGCGGTTGCTTTCCGTATTGTGTTGTGATAAATTGAAAATTTTATTAAGAAATTCATACCTATTTTTGATGAAATTGCACTTTAAAGAAAGGTATTTTCTTTATTTTATTGCAGGAATGGAGAGTTTAGTTGATAAAAGCAAAAATCATAAAAAAGGAGTGAATTTGGAGCAAAAAGGAAGAAAATAAAGGGCAGTAGTTGGGATGGTCTTTCTTGTTGACTTCCTCCGGCTTCTTGGGTTATGGCAGTCGAAAATCCGAAGTCTTCATCAAACTGCGGAACATCTTTGGCACTGCCTCATTCTTGAATGGATATTCTCTATTTATGAGCTCCTTTAACGTGCGATGTGGGCGAGGCGATTGCTCATATTGTTGGGTTGTTGATAACTGGGTTGAGGTTGTTGGTAGTTCTGCTGAGGTTGTTGATAGCTGGGCTGCGGTTGCTCCGGCTGTATTTGTGATCGCTGAAAATTTTATTAAGAAATTCATACCTATTTTTGATGAAATTGCACTTTAAAGAAAGGTATTTTCTTTATTTAATTGCAGGAATGGAGAATTTAGTTGATAAAAGCAAAAATCATAAAAAGGAGCGAATTTGGAGCAAAAAAGAAGAAAATAATGAAATTTGTGCTGAGTCGCCGACGGCGAGATCGAGCCCTCCGACGGCGAGGCTACGAGGAGACATTTCTGAAGGAATTATAACTGTCTCGCTGACAGCGAGCCCGAGCCCGCTGACAGCGAGCTAGCGCGGTTTGAAGATCTTCTAGAAGCCTCGCCAACAGCGAGGTAGTTCGTCGTCCACGGCGAGCTAGTTCAAATGGCACAGATGCATTGAACCTGGACACTTTTTGAAAGGATGCTTACACACCTCTTGGTCCTTTGCTCACCTCTATATACATAAGCCGAAATTAAGTGTCTTAGTGTGTCCTAAGTGTGTTTTGGGTGTTAGTGTGTGTCTTAGGGAGTCTTTGAGTGTTATAAGTGAGTTATTTTGAGTCTTTAGTGAGTATTTAGTGAGTTAGTGAGTTTTTAGTGAGTCTTGCTGTACTGGAAGGAAGAGTCAAAGGAACTGCTGAGGAGTACGTCAGGGATAAATTGAGATAAGTATTTGTATTTATTGTTTTTAACTTTAAATGAAATCCATGCTTAGTTTAGTTCCCATGCATTCTGAGTAGTTTATTAGTCTTTCTCCCTGTTATGAAATTAAGTGACTTGATGAACTAAAAATAGAAGTACTTTTATATATTAATAAATTGTGATAATTTTTACTTAAAACTTAATTTACTTTCAAACTGGCCATTTGAAATGTTAAAATGTGTTGATTATCAACTATAGTAAAAATTACATCTGATATTCGAGGAATTCAAAAGCCTTGGAAGGAGGGTGCAAATAAATAGGGAAATAATATCCTTTGGGCGTAGAATTGAGCATTTTAGTGTGACGGACTAAAATATTCAATTCGGTCCTAGTGTTTGAAGGCTGAAGTGTAGATGTTAGCCCTCGGGCGAGGGGAACGTGGGAGCTCGAAGTGGCGGTCGGTATCCTCCCGGCCTAGCCGCGGATTCGGTAATCAAACATAGGATTAGTCAATATTCTCTACACACTGGACCAAAGGGTAAAGAATAGGAATGCTCCTATCTGTCACAATACCTTAAAATTATCTATTTAAATTCATCGATCACTTAAATTTCTAAACAAGGGAAATATACTTTTTTCTGAATAGTTAAGACTTATTTAGCAATTAGTTTAATTTTCTGCACTTTCAATACGTATTAATTTTCTACTTAGTTAAGTTACCTAATTGAAATACTTAGTTTACTTTATTGCGCATTAAATTTAGAATTTCAAATTTTCGTATACTATTTTAGAATTATTATTATTATTTTAAAATTAGCTGTTATTTTATTTTCTCTTTCCCTGTGGGATCGATAACCAGGACTCCACTAGAGCCCTGTATTACTTGATACGATACGTATACTTGTGTAGCATCCACAACATAAACAATTACAATTCTATACATATAATATAGCGGGGTCAAGTTTTTAGGCTTCGTTGCAATTAAATTAAAATATCAAAATATAAAATTGTGGGTCAAGTTTTTGGCGCCCTTGCTGGGGAAAGTAAGAAAAATTTACTAGAGTAACGAACTATTTTAAAATAATCATAATAAATAAATTAATATCTATTCTAAAATTGTATGCGCAAATTTGGAAACCAAAATTTAATACCTTACGATTACGAATTAGAGCGTACAATTAAAAGAATTAGAAAACAAAAGAAACAAATAATAAATTTAACACAAATGGCGAATATTCCTGAAATTCAAAATATGAACCAACAAAGACCATTAAGAGATTATGCCAAACCTACATCAGATGAAATTCATTTAACTATTCAAAACCCTAATGTAGCTGCTAATTCATTTGAACTTAAACCTGCAATTATCCAAATGGTACAAAACAATCAATTTAGTGGTTCACCTACTAAAGATCCTAACTTACATCTTGCTAGTTTTCTAGAACTTTGTGCTACCTTTAAATATCAAGGAGTATCTGACGATGCTATAAGACTTAGACTTTTTCCTTTTTCATTAAGGGATAAGGCTAAAATGTGGTTGAATTCGTTAGCACTCGGATCTATTAAAACTTGGGGAGAATTATCACAAAAATTTCTATCCAAATATTTCCCACCATCTAAAACTTGCTAAGTTTAGAAATGATATAACTTCTTTTTGTCGGTTAGATGGAGAATCAATATATGAATCTTGGGAGAGATTTAAGGAACTTCTTAGGAAATGCCCACATCATGCGTTACCGAGTTAGTCGATTATTCAAACCTTTTATAATGGATTAGTAGGATCTTTAAGATCAATCATCGATGCTGCTGCAGGAGGTTCATTAATGTCTAAACCATTTGATGAAGCTTATGCACTAATCGAAGAAATGGCAACAAATAATTTCCAATGGCCTGCTGATAGAGTAAATCCGAAAAAGATAGCTAGCATTCATGAAAACGATGCAATATCTATGTTAGCTTCTCAAATTGTTGTTATATCTAAGAAATTAGATCATTTTGGAATGAACTACTCTCCTACTTTAGAAGAAAACTCATCTGAACAAATCATAGAATCTCAATCTAATTATGAAACTTTAAATACTATTAATAATAGAACTAATAACCCTTATTCAAACTATTATAATCCTGGTTAGAAAACTCATCCAAATTTTAATTGGAATAACACATCTAATCAACAATGGATGAATCAACCTAATCAAGCAAATCCAAACTATAAACCTAATTACCCACTGGATTTAATAACAATAACCCTCAATTCAAAGATAAGAAATTATCTATGGATGAATTAATTTTGAATATGGGTCATCAACTACAAAATCAAGGAAATCAACTACAAATTCAAGGAAATCAATTACAAATTCAAGGAACATCTATTAAAAATATCGAAACTCAACTTGGACATATTGCTACTTGCGCTAAATAATAGAATACACGGAACTTTTCCTAGTAATGTGGAAATAAATCCTAAAGATCAAGGAAAAGAACAAATTAAAGCAATACAACTAAGGAGTGGAAAATAATTAGAACCTCGATTTCAAAAAGAACTTGAAATCCAAAAGAGGAAGTAGAAATTGAAAAGAAACAATTCAACAAGATTCAAACTTAGAACATCCTTTAATACCTATGAAAATTTACGTTGAAAAACCTCCACCACCATTTCCTCAACGACTAGCTCAACATAAAAAAGATAAACAATTTGTTAAATTCCTTGAAATATTAAAGAAATTAATAATCAATATACCTTTTGTCGAAGCTTTAGATCAGATGCCAAATTATGTAAAATTTATGAAAGATATTCTAAATAAGAAAAGAAAATTCACCGATAATGAAACGAGTCGCACTTAGTGAAGAGTGTAGTGCTTATTATTCGAAGAAGCTTCTGAAAAATTGAAAGATCTCGGTAGTTTCACTATACCCTGCGCTATAGGAGAAAAATTTTATGGAAAAGCTTTGTGTGACTTAGGAGCAAGCATCAATCTAATGCCTCTATCGATTTTTAAGAGATTAGGATTAGGAAAAATTACACCTACGTCAGTAACCCTTCAATTAGTTGATCGTTCGATAACCTATCCTAAGGGAGTTATTGAAGATGTGTTAGTAAAAGTGGATAAATTTATCTTCCCAGTAGATTTTATTGTTTTAGATATGGAGGAAGATAAAGAAATTCTTATCATTTTAGGAAGACCATTTTTAGCTACTGGAAAAGCTATGATTGATGTTCAGAAAGGAGAATTAACTATGAGAGTAAATGACCAAAAAGTTACCTTTAATATTGAAAAATCAATGAAATATCCTGCGCTAGAAAAAGATGATGAATGTTTTCGGATGGAAATACTTGAACATTTACAACAAGAACATTTTAAGGAATATTACGAAGATAAATTAGAAAAAGAAAACACTGAATTCATTGAAGATAATAATGAAGAACTAGATTATATTCGGGAAAGATTTGAATTTTTGGATAATACTGAAAACATCGACAAGAATATAGTTCCATCAATTATTAAACCTCCTGAACTTGAGCTAAAAATATTACCCGATCATTTGAATATGCTTATTTAGGTAATTCTTCAACTTTACCGATTATTATTTCATCCGCATTAAACGAATCTCGAGAACAAAAACTTTTAGAAACTTTAAAAAAATATAAGAAAACTTTTGGTTGGACTTTAGCGGATATTAAAGGAATTAGTCATTCAATCTGTATGCATAGAATTATTTTAGATGATGAACATAAACCTAAAGCGGATCCCCAAAGGAGATTAAACCCGATAATGAAAGAAGTAGTTAAGAAAGAAATTTTAAAATGGTTAGATAATGGTATCATATATCCTATATCTGACAGTGCTTGGGTAAGCCCAATTCATTGTATTCCTAAGAAGGGAGGAGTGACCGTCATTGCCAATGAAAATAACGATCTTATTCCTATAAGACAAGTTATTGGTTGGCGTATATGTATTGATTATAGGAAATTAAATACCGCCACCAGGAAAGATCACTTCCCTTTACCATTTCTAGACCAGATGTTAGATAGATTAGCCGGACATAAGTATTTTTGTTTTCTAGATGGATACACCGGTTATCATCAAATACAAATTGCTCCTGAGGATCAAGAGAAAACTACATTTACTAGTCCTTATGGAACTTTCTCTTTTCGAAGAATGCCTTTTGGATTATGTAATGCACCAGCAACATTCCAGAGATGTATGATGTCTATATTTAGTAAGTTAATTGATGTTGACCTCATTTTTGATGAGGTCTTCCTTTCTTCTTTTTAGTGCTTAGGATCTAGCCTTAGGCTTTTCCTTTGACTATCTTAGAGGACTAGAATTGGGACCCGCCTTTTAGAAATTCAAACCACTTCTAAACTCCCTGCAAACTCCACAAACTTGACTATAGACCCCTAATCACCTAGAGGGTTGAAATCGAATGTGGAAGTTTAAAGGATGAGTTCTATAGGACTCTTTGGCCTTAGGAGCCTGCACAGGTGGCTCGGTGCAGTGAGGGGGCTGACTTACACTACACCTACACACTACACTCCCACACACCTCCTAAAACCACACCCATACCCAACTTAACCTCCTAACTCATGTAGGTGATTCACATGGATGGTCCTTAACCCCTAAGCCCTTGGCTAAGAGGGTTAGGAACAACATAGTGAATGCCTCAAATGAGTCCTTTCATGGCTCATATGGGCTTGAAATGGTTTCATGGCTCAACCAAAATGATTTCACCCCACTCAAATTCACCCAATCTTCAATTTCTCAAATTTTCAATTTTTTGACCCCAGGACCCTACACTACTAAACCTACCAAAACCTGAAACTCCAAATTTTTGCAAAATTTCCAAGTTACCTAAAATTCTTCAAAATTATTCCCAAACATTTCTACACCACTCAAATTGACCATCTATATCCAAAAATACCAAAGATTCCAAAAATACCCCCCGATACCCTCCAAATACCCAAAATACCCTTCTTGGCCTAAAAATCCAAAAATTCAGAAAATTCCCAGAAAATTCCAGAAAATCCCAAATATTTCCAATTTCATTTTATCCAACTACACCATGGGCCAATTTTATCAATTTACCCTACTTTTGTCAAAACCCCCAAATTGACCCATTTTAACCCAAAGTGAACCCAATGTCAAACCAAACCTACCCAATTGACCCCAATTTTGGTCCAATTCAATTCTAAACTTCAATTCAACATTCCCAATACCAATTTAGACCAAATCCAAGTCCAATTTGATTGACATTTGGATCCAATTTCACTTTGGGCCTTAAAGCCCAAATTTGGACCCATGACCCAAACTTAGCCCAAACTAACCCAATTCAACTCCAATTAACCCCAAATCTTTTCTAAACCTTCCTTAACATCCTCATAAACAAAACACTAACATGATTTGCCCAAGATTTTGACCCAAACCCCACTCAAATTCAACCCAAAATCAAAAGCCCGATTTTGACCTAAACCCAAATCTAACCCAAATAGGCCCAAACCTCAAAATTAAAACCCAACCAAAGCCAAAACCTCTTTGAAACACTCCCATAAACATTTCTTAACATTTATTTTACATCAATTTCAACCCTAGCCCAACATTGGCCCAAGTTAGCCCAATTTGACCTACATTGGCCCATTTACCAAATAAACCCAAATTCAACCCAATTCAAACCCAAACCACCTTAAATCTATTTCAAATTATTCATGAAACATCCCTAAACCAAAACCAACAACTATTTGGCCCAAACTTCTACAAAAATTCCCATCCATGAACACATCCTTAAACTTAAAAGCCCACTTCCCTTAAACCTTCTTAAAAGCCCATTTCCTTCAAAATTCAAAAGCCCAAATCTACCACTAAAGCCCACATGACATCTCCATTTGTCATCCATTTAATTAAATCCATTACCTAAGTCCTAAAATCATCATTGAATTATCCCAGAATGAAGCTTCATCCAAATTCCCATCAAATTACCAAAAAATTTCTTAAAACCCTTTTCATGAAACAAATCAACCTTTTCCCAAGCCAAATGAAGCCATGAACAAGCCATTCTCAAGCCACATGAAGCCATGAGGGCTTTGACTTGTCATTAGTCCATTTATGGCAAGAAGAGGGGTTCTTTCTTAAACCTCCTTTAACCCTTTTTACCTTAATCATGTCGCACACTAAACCATGTTTAGCCACCTCATCATGGATGGAGACTTCACCACTCCTTCTAAGCTGACCTAAATGATTCCCTCAGCTCAAAATCAGAGCTTGGAAGGGTGCACCAAGCCCAAAATGGTGGGTTGACCCAAACCAAGCCAAAGTGAGCCTTCTCCCATTCCATTTAAATCAAACTCCTTTACACATGTCAAACCTCGATTGCCTACACTAAACCCCAAGCACGACCCACCTGACCAAGATGGTGACCATTGCTGGCCGGCCGGCCACCGGGCCGCCGGAAAACACCATGGCCGAGAGCTCACATGTGAGCCAACATTGAAATTCTCACTTGCTGAGCTGCCCCATGCCCGGTGGTCACCATGGCTGATCTTCTCCTCACCGGAGCGAGTGATCCCGAGCCCTAACTCCCTGCGAGAGGCCTTCCACCCTCTCCTATTTAAACTCCACCCCTCTCGGCCATGAGAGGGGCCGAAACAAAAACCTTAAGGAAACTGCGCCAAAATCACTCCGGATCACTCTCTACACATAGAGCACCCGATCCCCAGCTGAATTCCGACCCCGATTCCTTCTAGGCGAGCCCGATTTTGAGCTCGAGCTTTAGCCCGAAAACCGGGACACTTCTCCACGGTGAGCCAATTCCCAAATTGATTGGCTCTACACCTTCACCGGACCGAGGGAAGGTGTCCACCACCAAAAGCCCCATCTCCGGGCCACCCGGTTGCTCCGGCCTCCGAAGCTTTGTGATCGGGCTTGGTCGAAATCATATCCGGACAATTCACCGGACCGGGAGACTTCATGCGGAGCTTGCTTGGGACCCAATCGAAGGTGCAACAACTCTCAGATTGAAGCCACACTTCTCTGAGCCAAGGTATGAGCTAACTCTCCATCCCGAGCTTCTGGAGATTCTTCATTTCAAATGCCTTAGTTCCAATGCATGTTAACCGTATAGATGTGTTCGTCTCTTCAAGACGAATCCATAGAGTATAAGAACATAAAAATCCATTGAGTATCGAGTGAGATCTTAGGGATTTAGTGTGGACGGCTCTCGGGTGAGAACACTTGGGGACGATGAACGGATGCCGTCCTTTCGATACACGCGCGGACGAACGGCTCGGATGGCGTCGGACCGAGGAAACGGTGCGAGAACCGCGGGGCCGGGCTGGCGACTCGAGTGGCGGCGTCGAATGGGAGCGCGCCGCGTGGCCTTTCGGAGGCTGAGGGATGCGGCGGCGCCGCGTGGATAAATAGAAAATTAGGGTATTTTTTTATTTATTTAATTCCCTAAACTTCAAAAATCCATATCTTTGTGTAGAAAAATCACAAAAATAAAATAAAAATACCCTCTTGCTCGGTGAACGAGAGGAGAATAATGTGGAAAAGAAATCATTTAATTTCATTAAGTATTTTATTTTTTATGATTTATTTACTCTCTGCATACATTTAATTCTCCATGCATGTATACAATTCACCATGGCATGAGACCATAGGAGCTTTTGAAGCCTCCGAACTTGGGAACATTCCCTGAATTTTCCAAGGTCGGAGAGCCATCTCTGTGAAAAGTTATTTATTTTTCAAATGCATGTTGTTGTTTTGAGTATTTTAATTCCAAAAATTAGCATGTTGTGAAATAAATTCTAGAAATATTTGTTGATGTTCCTTATGACCAGAGAACTCTAGGAAAAATAGGACTTGAGTTAATTCACTCGGATTAACCCTAATTGGCTTAAACACCCAAAATAGGTCTTTAATTAATTAGAGTTAACCGGGCATCAAATTGACTTGAAATCAATTCTCCACTGACCTTTAGGATCAGAGGAATCCACCATAAAAATTTGAGGTCGATTGGACTTGGTTAACCCCACTAATTGGGTTGATTAAGTCACTTAGCCATTTTAAACTTTAAAAATTCATAACTTTTAAAATACTTTTCAAAAATTCACCAAATTGGTTTTGGAGCCTCTCTGATATCAGGGAAACCTAAGAAAATTAAAATTTCAATTTTCTAAAAAGTTGATTTTTAATAATATTTTAATATTTTTAATAATTAAAAATAATAAAAATCACAAAAATAATAAAATTCACCAAAATGTCACATTTTGAATTTTAATCACTTAGGAACAAACCCCACATTTTTCCTAGGTCTATTTAGTGAGATATTGAATTTTAAAGCCCTAGGGTAATTTTAAAATTAAAAAAAATGTATTTTCTAGCATTTTCACTAAAATAATTATTATAAATCATAGAAAAATCAGAAAATTGCAAAATTTGATTCTCTGGTTTCCTTGATATCAGAGAGATTTTTGAAAAATATAAAATCCATCTTTCAATATTTATTTTATTTTTAAATTAATTAACACTCCAAAACTCAAAATAATTATAATAAAAATAATATAATTCAAAAAATCACCAAAATTGGTCCAAGTGGTCCTCTGGTCATTAGGAATGTCCCCTAATTTTCTTAAGGACAGAAACTTTCCCTTGGTCATGTTATCAAATTTCCCTTGAAAATCTCTATTTTCTACCAAAAATAATTATATAAATAAATTAAATACAGAAAAATCACTTTTTCTCCTCTCATGTCTTTATTGACATATGAGTGAAGTCACATAAAAATTTCAAGTTCATTTGAATTCAATTTAGTGAGTTATGAAATTATTAAGCTTAAAGGGTAAAATGGTAATTAGATCTTTAATCCTTAATTAAAACTTTAGGTTTAATAAAAATTTAACAAGTAAAATATTTGATCCTAATCTGATTTGGATGATTGAAATTTAAATGATTAAAGGGTAGAAACCCATTAAACAATTTCAAAATGATTAAACTTTAATTAAATAATTGATTAAATTTGGAAGAATAATAAAATTGGAATTATTAAAATAGGGATATTATTAGGAAGAGATTTATTCTTTAATTTAAAAATCCCTAAATTAATTATCTCATTAATATTCAATCCTTAATTAAAATGATAACTCAAATTCAAAATATTAAAAGACTTAATCATTAAACTAAAATTAAATTATTAAACTCATTTCAAAAATTTCAATTAAAATTAAAGATAAAACTTAATTAAGAAATTAAATTAAAATTAAATTAAATAATTGAATTAAATCAAATTAAAACAAATTAAATTAAATTAAATTAAATTAAATTAAATTAAATTAAATTAAACAATTAAATTAAATTAAATTAAATAATTAAAATTAAATTAAATTAAATTAAACAATTAAATTAAATTAAATTAAATTAAATAATTAAATTAAATTAAATCAAATCAAATTAATTAAACACTAAATCAAATTAAATTGAACTATGTTAAATTAAATTAAAACTCAATTAAAATTAAATTAAATTGAATTAAATATAACATCAGCTAAAACAGAAAGAAAATAAATTTAAAAACAACTTGAACACTATTCCAAATTTAAACTCTTTAACTTAAACCAAATCATTTGAATACTAACTTACCCTTGAAAGCTTTAGTTATTATAGCTCCTAAATAAAACATTAAATGAAGTGTCACTTCACTCATAGGATATTCGAATGTCATAGTTCATCGAGCAAGTTAACAAAACTTGAAATTCTTGGACGATTAATTCATTTGTATAATTAAATTCATTTGAACTTAAAACAATCCCAGAAATATTGAAAAGATGTTTAAGATCCTTCTTAAGCACTTTCTCGATATGATAGGACATTTATAAGAACAATTGAATTTGATTATTCTTTGATGAAGAAAATCGTCCTTAAACTAAAACTACAAAGAACCTAGACGTCATAGGAAATGACTAGCTATAGGATTAGGAGTTTGGTAGAAAACCATAACCTTTCCCTTAGCTTTACCTAGGAACTTGCTTAAATATGCTAATTGTGTTTTAAGTGCGGCTTGGGATGACGGGAAGACCCTCAGGGTACGCATTTGTATTATTGCGATTTACTTTCTCGCAATTTATTTTCCGAATTTACATTATTGCAATTTACTTTATTGCAAATTGCGTTTATTTTTCTTGCATGATAAAACAAGCTGTTGCATGAAAACCCACACCTTTAGGATAGCCCCTAAAGCTGAAACCAAAATTAAGTTAAAAGTCATTGCAAGATAAAATTCACCGCCACGACATTTCAAAATATAAAACAACTCAAAATTTAATCACAAACGAACACAAAACTACAATTACAACTAAATTAAAACGTCCTGTTGGATGATCGGGAATACCTCGGATGATGTAACCTACGTGTTGCTTAACGGGATTTCCACGGTCTAAATGAAAGTGTGGAACTCATTCGAGTTGAGTTTAGCAAATTCATACGGACTAAGTGAATCCGATAAAAATAATGATGCGGAAGGATGGAACCGTGGGATCTTAACCGGTGTCGTTATAATCAACTTTAAGATTTGTTTTAAATAAAACATAAAAAACACACTGGAAATTAAGATTTTCTCTAAACCAAAACACTTTTCTCAACTCCGATTTATGATTTCTAAAACTAAACCTCTGCAACAACAAGGAGCTCGGAGCATGGTGGGCGGCACGACCATCGTCATCGGCAAAACCGAGTCTACTTCAGCAAAACTTTCCTAGAATTAAAACAACCAAGCCATAGGACTTCGAGGTAGCTTGCACAGTGCAGCATAAATCCTCGACTCTTCGTTAGGCATTTGCATTGCAAATTAAGCCCTAACCGGTCTTAGGATTCGAGGTAGTCGTCCGATACGACAATAAACCCTCACATCTTCTAAATCTATTTGTTTGATTTTATCATACAAATATAAGCCTAATTAATTGAAATTGGCGAGATTGAAATATCGAATAAACATTAGGACTTTCCTAAATTCAAGACAAACAATAGGATAGTCGGGAAATTATCGAAGTTCACTTCGAATCGGTGATTTCTCCTACCTCTCTTCCTTTGGATTCACAAAACAAAATGTTCCAAAATTTGATCCATTCCCTATCGAAACTCCGAAATTCGATCTTTGAAAACCTTAAACTTTGAAATTCTTGAGAGCGAGAATTATTGATTATTATCGAGAGTTTTCTTAGGTGATTCCGTCACTTAAGATGTAATTAACTATAGGGGCTTGCCCTTATAGGGAATTTTAAAGAACCCGAGTAATATAAACCACTGTTTGATATTTTCATATTAAGCGAGGGAATTTGTCGGCTTATAAAATTGGTTCGCAAACCAAACGGATGTCACAAAACTTCTAGTTTATTTGATCGAGCCCCACCATCGAGCGGTGTGTCTATCCTTAGGGATAGATATACGGTTTGTGGTGCGGTGCTCGTTTATATAAACTATTTGGGGATGTGAGATCGGTTTAATCTCATATCTTAAAACTTTCAAATTTAAAAATTATTTTCAAAATCAAATACTACTTTCTAAATTATATATATTTAAATTAAATTTAAAATTTAAATTCGCCGACAACTTACGGTAGGCGACCCCCTTTAAAATACAATACGACCTAAAAATAATGCCGACATATTTACGGCGACTCCGTTGAGGAGAATTCCTCTCTCCATTATAATCGAATAATTACGCTTTCAAAAATCGGTAGTGTATCCATGTCCCTAATGGATCAAACTACCCTTCTTTCCGTTGGAATACTATGTTCATTTCTATCTTGAACAAGTATAGCCAACATTCTCTCGGATTTAGGAGCCATCTGTTTAAACACCCCTAAACGAGAGAGGTTCGAGATCCTTTTACCTCATTTACGAGGTGGGGTGGACCCCGATAGGTGTTAGTTTAGGAGTGATCCTTCGAGTCGGGAAGTCTTGCTTAAGACTTTCTTTTCCTTCACGAATCGGATTCCTTACCTTCTCTACACCTTTGAACATTCCGTTCTAAATAAACAAACCCTCTAATAAGTGATTCTTTTAACAAATAATTCCTTCTTATAAATACATGAACAAAGAATGCGTTCGGACTCTTTTCAATTCCTTTTCGTCCTAAAGAAAAGAAGCATAACTTAGGGCCGACAACCGAGAATCTACCTTGCAGAAATGGAAGCCCCGGCGATTTTCTCCTTCACCGACGGACCTGGACTTCGCTGTCTATAAGGATGAAGCTGCCCGACAATGGGGTCATCCGATTTGGACGAGGATTTGACTACACGAACGTCGAGGTCACCGACGTCTCCCTCTTTGCAGCGACAAACAAGGTATCCGAAGGCCGAGGAGCCACTGCTCGAGTTCGACCTTAGGTCGACCCAGAGTTTCCTCCCTGCCGAAGGGTCCGGACTAGGAGGATGCTGCTGTCCGCGGGAGGAGCATTCTCACTACCCCCA
The DNA here is from genome assembly GCA_022702705.1 of Papilionanthe hookeriana x Papilionanthe teres. Lineage (NCBI taxonomy): Eukaryota > Viridiplantae > Streptophyta > Magnoliopsida > Asparagales > Orchidaceae > Papilionanthe > Papilionanthe hookeriana x Papilionanthe teres. Next base: position 17,184 of record JAKZJZ010001036.1, on the reverse strand, counting down.
CTTGGTCTAGTTGTTTCTGCACCTACCCGAGCACGCAAATCGAAGGGGAAAGGAATCCGGAAGCTATGATAAACACTGTTGCACGTGGAGGGTACGGATCTTCTGTAAGACCTTCGTCTTCGAAATCGGGTCCGATTCGAAGATTCCTTCGGCGACAAAGACCCGAAGAAGAAATAGAAATAGAAGGATCGCCGGGGAAGCGGAGAGCTGCTTGAGGTTGCCTTCTGGAGGAAATTCCGAGTTGCCGGAATATGCACGTTACCGGAATATACACCTTTGCTGACTACATACCACTTTTGGGAGGAAGCGGGTTCCATCCCCTCTCCGCCGCGAGAGGATGAAGAGAATGTTCGAAAGATTGCTTGCCACATTACCACGGCCCGCATACTACAACGATAGCCGCAAGAAAGAATCGGAACTACGCCGTTTGCTCGTACTGCAAACTTTGGTAGAAAAGCTAGCGAAGAAGGAAAGCGCCGTGTCGGAAATTCTACGAAGGATAGGGCGGGTGCCGGTCGAATCCCGTCTTGGGCCCCGAGTAGAACCCGCCGTCATGATAGAAAAGCCGAAGCAAGAGAATGAAGGCTAGCCGCTGTCGTAGTATCGGGGTTACGGATTAGGGAGGATACCACCTTCCGGCATTTGGCCGATAGACCATGCGGTCATGGACCTTCTGTCTGCTAGAAGGATGGTGTGGCGTCCCACTACGGGGCGATTGAGAGCGAAACGGCGGCCGAGAAGAAAGTCTCGCCGGGAGGCTGGAATACGAAGAAAGTGCTTCTTGCGATGAAGGGGACTCGTGAAAAAGGACCGGCAACCATCGCATGACAACCACGAAGATACACGAAAGCTCCGCTAGAAGATGCCATGGAAAAGTTGAGAACCGACATCCGACGGTTGGCAAAAGAAAGAGAAGAAAAGTTCGGAGATGAGATCGACTCATCGGAATTCATGGACAACGAATATGCGAGAAATCAACATGGTTGAGACACGAGCTTCATCATCTTCTCGAGGTGCTCCTGCGGCGCGAAGAGAGGAGCCGGAGCGATGAAGAGACGGCTTCGGGGAAAAGGACGACACGATCGCTCGAATGGCGAAGAGGATGGAAGAGATGGCCGTAGCTCTAGCCACTCTCCAAAGTCGAAGTACAACCACATAGAGAGACACCCCCGGAAGTCATTCACATCGTAGACGGAGGAAAGGAGATTACATCCGTCGATGGGGATGACCAGCTGAAAAAGGATACAACACGAAGTATGATCCACGAAAAGGATATCAAGAACTTGGTAGAACGGCGAGTGCGAGAAGCCACGGCACAATCGAAGAACGGGACATCTATTCGGACGGGTAGACCTTACCGGGAAGAATTCGACGGCTGTCCGATACCCCGAAGGGCTTCGTACCACCTCTGTTTAAGACCTTCGACGGAGCAGGGAACCCCGACGGCATGTTGCACACTTTCGTGCCGGTTGTTGCAATGCGGCGGGAGCGATGCGCTACTCTTCCGACGAGTTCGTTAGCGATCGTCGGGAATCGCCTTCGGCGGTATGCGGGAGTACCCGACGGATGCGTAAAGACATTCTCGGAGCTAGAGAGCCTCTTCATTAAGCGATTTGCGGAGCTCGGCACCACATCACTATAGGTGATTTAGTGGTAGAGAAACAAAGGCCGAATGAAACTCTAGTGGATTACATACTTCGATGGAGAAATTTAAGTATGAAGTGTGAACCACAGCTGCGAGAACAACATGCGGTCGGCATCTTGCTTAAAAGCATTCACGGCCGATAGCACTTCTCCTCGAGGGATTCACTATTAAGACTTTTGAGAAGTTGTTAAGCAAGGCCGGAAGCTTGCAAGAAGAGGCGAAGCAATTAAGTTTTGCCGACAAGACGGACAAGCGAGAAGCCGGTGAAGACTTTCGAAAAGAAATGCGGGGTCGTTGCGGCGGTTGACAAAGGCGAACAACCGATGCAAATACCACCGGAACGGCCGCGGCAACCACAACAAAATTACCGGCAACCCCGGTCCGGCTATCGGTCGTCTCCGCGGTATGAACAACCGTCTCGTCCGCAACGTACATTGAGGGAGCTTCGAAGCGGAGAATATCCGTTCAAGAATGAAGCGATGCCAAAGATGTTCCGTAGCTTAATGAAAACTCCAGATTTCCGAGTGCCGAGCCGAAAGACCGGAGGAAGTCAACAAGAAAGGTGATCCCGACTTTTGCCCCTACCATCGGATGCTTGGGCACAAGATAGAAGACTGCATTACCTTCGAAAGTTGGCTCGACGACAACCTTCGGAAAGGAAATATAACAATCCCGAAGGAGTACATGAAGGAACCCCGAAAGGAGGTTCCGTCGATGTTATCTCAGCCGATCCCGTCATTCCGATAGATCCACATGCAGGCGACGATGGATGGACTACCGCACTGGACGAGATCTTCGAAGAAGATTTTAGACAACATCCGAACCGCTTCGGTGCGAGCTTCAATTCGAGTTCGAGACACTGTTAAGCCGGTACTTATCACTTGCGATAGAAGAACCACCTCGACGAGGAGAAAATCGAAGAGAAGAAGAAAATTGACGAAGAAGAGGGGCCGAGACTCTAAGGCTAGACTAGGGGCTGCTTATCCTAGGATAGTTGTTTCCGATTCGGGGGAGAAATCCCTCGAACCTCGATTTTGTATGATTATCTGCTCACTTCGGTGGGATCATATAATGATAAGGGTGATGGCGTTGGCTACGTTTTGATTCGTTTCTAACGATTACGTAACTAGCGACAATCCGAGCGTCGATTTCGATACCAACAACAATTCTCGAATCATACATGATCTCGACGATCGAAATGACGAAGAAGGCATCCATCGAGGAGGCTACGAGAGTTCGACGAAGCAACGGATCTATCTGTGAGTTTCGAGGAGCTCCGGTTACGATAGAGTTAGAGCCTTCGGATTTGGAAGATAATCCGAGAAGAGCCGGTCATTCCGATTCGGGAGGAGACACCGACAAACTCGACACTAGATTCGGAAGAAATTACGAAGTCGACTTGAGAAGTGGAAGAGTTCTACCTCCGAGAATGGGTCCGAAAGACAAAGGAAAGCGGGTGGTTGTTCAAGAAGAACCAACCCCGGCGGAAGACATACCCGTTCGAGAAGAAGCGAGACGCATGGAGAACAAAGTGGACTACGACGTGCTAGCCCATCTTAGGAAACTACCGGCTAGGCCGAGCATCTACGATGCTCTCATCTTATCGAAAGGAGATGAGAGAAGCTCGATCGAGGCCTTACTTGATCCGGAAATTTGCTTAGCTCGAATGGCGGAGATTCCTTGGATGAGGTTTGCTCGTTAAAGGAACGGCGAGGTGTTACCTTCGCGGACAATGACCTACTACTTGGGACGACGGATCACGACCGACCGTTGTACATTTCGATTACTGATTGGGAAGTTTACGCTCTCCGAGTATTGGTGGATCCGGGAGCATCGATCAATATAATGAGTCTTCGAACACTAGCATACTTGGAAATTGATGCTCGTGAGCTCGAGGCCGACAAAATGTTATTAAGAGGATTCGACCGGAAAGGAGAAAGAGCCCTCGGGTCGATAACGCTGCGATGAAGACCGGTGATTTAGCAAAGACAACCGCAAAATTTCATATAATCGATTCGAAACATCGTTCAACGCTCTCTTGGGCCGACCATGGATACATGAAAACGGGATGGTACCATCATCTGCTGCATCGGTGCATCAAATATTACGATGGAGGGAACGAGTGCATCAAAGGAGACTTACAACCATTCTCCGTACATGAAATTGGAATCCATGAAGATGCGGCTTATTATGCACCGCCGAAGAAAACAATCTTCTCCGGAGATACCATAACAAATGAAGCAAAGAAAGTTCGGGACAACGAAGAACTGAAGTTCTAGTCCAACGATCACTCACCACTCCCTTCGGCGAGATGGTGAAGGTTTCTCCACAACTCGCATCCGAGGTCGAGGCCGGGGACGAGGCCGTGGTAGAGACACTAGGACGATTGGACGAGAAGAAACCAACCATCAATGTTGATTGGGATGATAGTTACGAAGAAGAAAAAGAAATCAAGCAAGAAGCGGCAACAATAAGTCGAAAGAAGCCGCAATACAAGATCTCCCTCGAAGATGAAAAGAACGAAGAATACAAATCAATGTACGAGAAGATTAACCACTACGTACATACTATGACCCTAACTCCGATCCATTCTAATAAGATCGAGGGTATGGAGGTCGAAGAGGTACGTAGTGACGGTGCAAAGCCGATCAAATTCTACCGTGGTGCTTCTTCCTCCAAAGCTGAAAATAATGTACAATTCGAAGATGTCACTTCATCGGAATTAATGGAATTACCTTTTGAGTGGTACTCTCCTGTGTTCAAAATTTAATTCAACGTGGTTTCTTACCTCGACAATGGACAAGAGGCCGATCACAACATTTTGAAAAGTTATGGAATAACTCCGGCCGTCCTCCGATTCAAAGTATGGACTCGGATTCGGCACGGTAGGGTCGGTTGACGATGCTGAATTTTGCTTGGTTGTCACTTGCAAATCCAATGAAAGCGCATGGAAACTACGGACGAACTCGAAGATTTACAAATTGGAGACGCTCCACCAGAATTCGAAGAAGAAATCAAATCTACGATAGATGAGTTAACGGAAGTTAACTTGGGTACTAGCGAAGAGCCTAGACCTACCTTTGTTAGCTCCTTACTCGATAAAGAAGACTCCGAAGAAATAATCAAGTTATTAATGGAATTTAAAGACTGTTTTGCTTGGAGCTACGATGAAATGCCGGGATTAGCCCCGGAGGTTGCGGTCCATAAGCTAGGAGTGGATCCTGCTACTGTTCCGGTCGGACAAGGTCCCGGAAGAATGCGTGCTGGAAATCGAACAACAAGTCATAGCCGAAGTTAAAAAGCTAATAGACGCTAAATTTGTCCGTGAAGAACAATACCCGACTTGGCTAGCCAACGTAGTGCCGGTCGAGAAGAAGAATGGTCGAGATCGGAATTTGTGTGGACTTCGAGAGATTTAAACGAGGCATGTCAAAAGATGAATTCCCTCTACCGATTCCGGAGCGATGATCGATATTGCTTCGACACATGAAATATTCTCATTCATGGATGGATCTTCGGGATACAACCGGATAAAAATGGCTCCGAGAAGATGAAAAGCTTACGGCATTCGGAACGCCGATCGGAGTATTTTGCTACACGGTGATGCCATTCGGACTGAAGAACGCGGGAGCAACTTACCAAAGAGCAATGACAAGAATTTTTGATGATCTCATCCACAATCAAGTCGAATGCTACGTGGACGATGTCGTCATCAAAAGCAAAGTAAAGGAAAACCACTGTATGATTTGAGAATTGTTTTCGAACGATTAAGACAATTTAACCTTAAGATGAATCCCTTAAAATGCGCCTTCGGCGTCACCTCGGGAAATTCTTAGGATTCGTTGTCGAGCATCGTGGAATTGAAATCGATCCGGAGAAGATTAAAGCTATCTTAGAAATGCGCCTCCCAGAAACCTTAAAACAACTACGATCTTTTCGAGGGAAGGCGGCATATCTTCGACGCTTTATCTCGAGCACAGTCGAGTAGGTGTCGGCCTTTCTCGGCACTAGTTAAAAAGGACGCCAAATTTATTTGGGAAGAGAAATGCCGAAGGCCTTCGAAGACATTAAACAATATTTAATGACACCTCCTGTCTTAGCGACCCGGTCTCGGGTAGACCGGCGATACTTTACACCGCGGCTTTAGACGACTCTCTCGGAGCCTGTTGGCAGGGTCGATGATGAGGGTAAAGAAAATGCTCTTTACTACTTAAGCCGTCGTTTACTCCGACGGAAGTAAGGTATCCCGCAATTGAAAAGCATTGTTTGGCCACGATCTTCGCCGCTCGAAAGCTCGGGCACTACATGCTTTCTCATAAGGTCGACTTGATTTCGAAGTTTAATCCATTGCAATACTTGATGACTCGTCCAACACTTTCCGGCGGACTTGCCGGATGGTCGATGATATTATTGCAATTCGATATAACTTTCGTGCCTCTGCGTGCCGTAAAGGGACAAGTCTTAGCGGACTTCCTCGCGGCACACCCTTTGCGGCCGAATCTCCTCTCGATGACGATGCTGCCGGATGAACAAATAATGAGCCTAGAAGACCACGATGATCGACGTTGGGAATTGTATTTCGACGGAGCATCTTCGGCACACGAAGACGAAGAATCGCAAGTGATAGTGCCGGTAAGGCGGGAATCGGGCTAATCTTTATAACACGGAGCGGGGGATGTTAAGATACTCCTACCACTTGACGGAGCCGTGTACAAACAACGAAGCGGAATACGAGGCCCTCATAACGGGACTGGAATTAACTATTCGAATGGGGATAACGGACATCGACATCTACGGGGATTCACGGTTAATCATTCGACGAGATCGCCGGACGATACGAGATTTTTAAACGAAGACTCGAACAATACTTCCGGTATGCCATACGGTTGTTGGAACGGATTCCGAATGTGACAATCTACAAAATTCCTAGAAAAGAGAATGCTTTAGCGGATGCTTTAGCCCGTCTCGCAAAAGAATTTGCTGTTTGCAAGATGAATCGGTGGAAGTGTCGGTTCGCGGACGTCGGAGTCCTATCACGGCTTGACATAGACATGATACACAAATCGAGAAAAGAAAAAGAATCGGTTGCGGCGATGACGGAAAACACGAGAAGATTGGCGACGGCCATTGATGAGACTACACACGAACGGGAAGGCTACCGGACGATAGGTCGCTGGCCCATCGGATCGAAAAGAACTGCGTCTACGCATTAATAAACAACACATTATACGGAAGGTCTTTTGATCGAAATGTGGCTAAGGTGCCTAAGCGGGTCGAGGCCGTGAAATTGTTAAAGAGGTGCATTCGAGGACTGCGTGGCGCTCACCGGTCGGGTCCAAAGATGAAAATGAAAATTAAAAGACTAGAGTACTACGGCCCTCGATGATGGCCGAGTGCATGAAAATCGCCGAAGGCTGTCATCGATGCCGAGTGCGCGGGTGGTTCTGCACCAACCTCCGAATGTGCTACACCGACAATTGCGTCGTGGCCATTTGAATGTTGGGGCACGGATATAGTGGGTCCGATAGAACCACCATCTTCGAAAGGACATCGTTTCATTCTTGCGGCTACGGATTACTTTTCCGAGTGGGCGAAGCGGTTCCACTTAGAGAAGTGAAAGCACACCACGTCTTGCGGTTTTCGAGAACCGAGTTGTCTACCGTTTCGGAGTGCCGCGCGGGATCATCTCGGATAATGGGTCGGCATTCGGAAGCACACAAATCAACAATTTTGTCGGGAGACACGGAATCGGCGGCGATACTCGACAATTTACTACCCGAGAGCAAACGGCCTCGGCGAGGCTTTTAATAAAACTCTCGTTCAAATCTTAAAGAAAACCTTGGACGATAATAAGAGAAATTGGCACGAGAAATTGTTAGAAGCCTTATGGGCCTACGGGACGACCTTCGAACCCTACTCGAAGCTACACCTTACGCTGCGGTGTATGGGTCCGAGCGGTGTTACCTTTAGAGGTTCGGCTTCCTTCACTCGAGTTGCGATTGCAAACAAGATCACGACGAAGAAAACGCCGGACTACGACTCGAAGAATTAGAAAGCTTGGAAGGAAAAGACTTGCGGCGCAACGAGAATTTAGAACTATACCGAAGCTAAGATGGTTCGAGCCCATGACAAAGCTGGTCGCCGAGAACCTTGAAGTTGGTGACTTAGTTCTCGTTCTCGAGAGACCTATTCTTGCACACGCGAGATAGGAGGAAAATTTGAACCCACTTGGGAAGGACCGTTTGTGGTTGAAGCGGTATACTCGGGAGGTTCCTACCGGCTAGTGAATTGCCGGGGAGAACGACATATGCTTCCGATCGACGGACGATACTTGAAAAAATATTACGGCTACTGATGTTTCGAAGGAATGAATTCTTCATCCTAAGAAACACGGGTGAAAGTAATTACTTATGATTGGGTCCGAACTCGAAAAATAAAATGTGCTTAAAATAAATAAAATCATGATAATAAAGTTTTCCTCGTTTTCTTCTCGAAATCGAGATCTCTTTCCGGATCTTATCCTACTTCATTCTGTTAAATTCGAAAATATAAAAAAAAAATCGAAAAATGACAAACACTAAGTTCACATGAACATTAAATAAACAATAAAATAAAATTTGAACCATTAAAAGATAAACGAAATCAACTTAAAATCGAATTCCATCCTTCGAACTTGAAATCAAATTCCATCCTTCCAAATTCCAAATCAAATTTCGATCTTTTCGAATCTCGAAATCAAATTCTCGATCAAATTCCAAATCCACTCTCGATCAAATTTCAAATTTGATCTTCCCAAATCTCGAATCAAATCCTCGATCAAATTCCAAATCCGATCTCGATCGAGTTTCGAACTTGATCTTTCAAATTCAAATCGAATCTTAAATCGAGTTTCGATCGAGTTCAAACTCATCCTTCCAAATTTCCAAATTTCCGAATTCGATCTTTCCGGGCTTCGAGTCTCGATCAAATTCAAATTCGATCTTCTATCGAATCTCAGAATCAAGATCTTCTAGATCTTACATCGAAATTCAAAACTTTTGGGTCGAGGATTTTACATCCAAGACTGCACTTTGCTTTAGGATTCTCTTCTGTTGCCTTTGAAATACATCAAAATTCAAAACTTTTGGGTCGAGGATTTTACATCCAAGCTGCCTTGCTTAGGATTCTCTTCCTATTGCACTTTGAAATACATCAAAATTCAAAACTTTTGGGTCGAGGATTTTACATCAAAGCTAGCATTGCTTAGGATTCTTTTCTATTGCCTTGAAATACATCAAATTCGAACACTTTTGGGTCGAGGATTTTACATCCAAGCCTTGCCCTTTAAGATTCTTTTCCTATTGCACTTTGAAATACATCAAAATTCAAACCTTTTGGGTCGAGGATTTTACATCCAAGGCTGCCTTTGCTTTAGGATTCTTTTCTGTTGCCTTTGAAATACATCAAAATTCGAACCTTTTGGGTCGAGGATTTTACATCCAAGCTTGCCTTTGCTTTAGGATTCTCTTCTATTGCCTTTGAAATACATCAAAATTCAAAACTTTTGGGTCGAGGATTTTACATCCAGATGCCTTTGCTTTAGGATTCTCTTCTATTGCCTTTGAAATACATCAAATTCGAACCTTTTGGGTCGAGGATTTTACATCCGAAATTGCCTTTGCTAGGATTCTCTTCTGTTGCCTTTGAAATACATCAAAATTCAAAACTTTTGGGTCGAGGATTTTACATCAAGACTTGCTTGCTTTAGGATTCTCTTCTGTTGCCTTTGAAATACATCGAAATTCAAAACTTTTGGGTCGAGGATTTTACATCAGACTGCCTTTGCTAGGATTCTTTTCTGTTGCCTTTGAAATACATCGAAATCGAAACTTTTGGGTCGAGGATTTTACATCAAGTACCTTTGCTAGGATTCTCTTCTATTGCCTTTGAAATACATCGAAATTCGACTTTTGGGTCGAGGATTTTACATCAAGCTACCTTTGCTTTAGGATTCTTTCCTGTTGCCTTTGAAATACATCGAATTCGAACCTTTTGGGTCGAGGATTTTACATCAAGCTGCATTGCTTTAGGATCATTTCCTATCGCAATGAAATACATCAAAATCGAACTCTTGAGGTTAAGGATTTTACATCCGACACCGCTTTGCTGCGAGATTTCTTCTCATTGCAACGATTCAATCTAATCAATTCGATTTTCTTTCGAGGTTGAAGATGTTACATCTAAAACCTCGAAATTCTAATTTTCATTTCAAATCGAATCCTTCGAATTAATTTTGACAAACTTGATCTAAATTGAAACTCCAAACTAAAATTTAAACTCACACATCAAAGCATAAATTGAAACAAAATAAAATCTAAGTCGAAATTCCCTCGGATCATGTGATTTGGGATTCACCTCCTTTTCCTTTCCCAGGCGAGAGTTCGAGAATCTCCGGTTTCGGAGATATACTTGACACTCCCCGGCGAAACTCTTCGCTTCGTCTAAGTTCGTCACTTGGACATCTGTGTTGGTTTTGTTGATCGCTTCGGTCAACACCGATACGCGCGGTGTGCTCCGTCGGCTCACCACACTATTGGGGGTCCATTTGTTGACCTCATTTTTGATGAGGTCTTCCTTTCTTCTTTTTAGTGCTTAGGATCTAGCCTTAGGCTTTTCCTTTGACTATCTTAGAGGACTAGAATTGGGACCCGCCTTTTAGAAATTCAAACCACTTCTAAACTCCTGCAAACTCCATGAAACTTGACTATAGACCCCTAATCACCTAGAGGGTTGAAATCGAATGTGGAAGTTTAAAGGATGAGTTCTATGGGACTCTTTGGCCTTAGGACGCATACAGGTGGCTTAGTGCAGTGAAGGGGCTGACTTACACTACACTTACACACTACATTTCCACACACTTCCTAAAACCACACCCATACCCAACTTAACCTCCTAACTCATGTAGGTGATTCACATGGATGGTCCTTAACCCTCAAGCCCTTGGTAAGAGGGTTAGGAACAACATAGTGAATGCCTCGAATGAGTCCTTTCATGGCTCATATGGGCTTGAAATGGCTTCATGGCTCAACCAAAATGATTTCACCCCACTCAAATTCACCCAATCTTCAATTTCCCAAATTTTCAATTTTTGACCCCGGGACCTACACCTACTAACCCTACTCGAAACCGCTGAAATTACCAAATTTTTGCAAAATTTCCAAATTACCTAAAATTTTCCAAAATCAATCCCAAACATCTCCACATCACTCAAATTGATCATCCATATCCAAAAATACCAAAAATTCCAAAAATACCCCGATACCCTCGAAATACCCAAAATACCCTTCTTGGCCTAAAAATCCAAAAATTCAGAAAATTCCCAGAAAATTCCAGAAAATCCCAAATATTCCCAATTTCATTTTATCCAACTACACCATGGGCCAATTTTATCAATTTACCCTACTTTTGTCAAAACCCCCAAATTGACCCATTTTAACCCGAAAGTGAACCCGATGTCAAACCAAACCTATCCGATTGACCCCAATTTTGGTCCAATTCAATTCTAAACTTCAATTCAACATTCCCAATACCAATTTAGACCAAATCCAAGTCCAATTTGATTGACATTTGGATCCAATTTCACTTTGGGCCTTAAAGCCCGAATTTGGACCCATGACCCAAACTTAGCCCAAACTAACCCAATTCAACTCCAATTAACCCCAAATCTTTTCTAAACCTTCCTTAACATCCTCATAAACAAAACACTAACATGATTTGCCCAAGATTTTGACCCAAACCCCACTCAGAATTCAACCCCAAAATCAAAAAGCCCAATTTTGACCTAAACCCGAAATCTAACCCAAATAGGCCCAAACCTCGAAATTAAAACCCAACCAAAGCCAAAACCTCTTTGAAACACTCCCATAAACATTTCTTAACATTTATTTTACATCAATTTCAACCCTAGCCCAACATTGGCCCAAGTTAGCCCAATTTGACCTACATTGGCCCATTTACAAATAAACCCAAATTCAACCCAATTCAAACCCAAACCACCTTAAATCTATTTCAAATTATTCATGAAACATCCCTAAACCAAAACCAACAACTATTTGGCCCAAACTTCTACAAAAATTCCCATCCATGAACACATCCTTAAACTTAAAAGCCCACTTCCCTTAAACCTTCTTAAAAGCCCATTTCCTTGAAATTCAAAAGCCCAAATCTACCCTAAAGCCCACATGACATCTCCATTTGTCATCCATTTAATTAAATCCATTACCTAAGTCCTAAAATCATCATTGAATTATCCCAAATGAAGCTTCATCCAAATTCCCATCAAATTACCAAAAAATTTCTTAAAACCCTTTTCATGAAACAAATCGACCTTTTCCCGAGCCAAATGAAGCCATGAACAAGCCATTCTCGAAGCCACATGAAGCCATGAGGGCTTTGACTTGTCATTAGTCCATTTATGGCAAGAAGAGGGGGTTCTTTCTTAAACCTCCTTTAACCCTTTTTACCTTAATCATGTCGCACACTAAACCATGTTTAGCCACCTCATCATGGATGGAGACTTCACCACTCCTTCTAAGTGACCTAAATGATTCCCTCGGCTCAAAATCGAGCTTGGAAGGGTGCACCAAGCCCAAAATGGTGGGTTGACCCAAACCAAGCCAAAGTGAGCCTTCTCCCATTCCATTTAAATCAAACTCCTTTACACATGTCAAACCTCGATTGCTACACTAAACCCGAGCCACGACCCACCCGACCGAGATGGTGACCATTGCTAGCCGGCCGGCCACCGGGCCGCCGGAAAACACCATGGCCGAGAGCTCGCATGTGAGCCGACATTGAAATTCTCACTTGCTTGAGCTGCCCCATGCCCGGTGGTCACCATGGCTGATCTTCTCCTCACCGAAGCGGTGATCCCGAGCCCTAACTCCCTGCGAGAGGCCTTCCGCCCTCTCTGATTCAAACTCCGCCCCTCTCGGCCATGAGAGGGGCTGAAGCAAAAACCTTAAGGAAACTGCTGCCAAAATCACTCCGGATCACTCTCTACACATAGAGCACACTGATCCCCGCTGAATTCCGGCCCGATTCCTTCTGGCGAGCCCGATTTTGAGCTCGAACTTTGGCCAAAACCGGGACACTTCTCCACGGTGAGCCAATTCCCAGAATTGATTGGCTCTACACCTTCACCGGACCGAGGGAAGGTGTCCGCCACCAAAAGCCCCATCTCCGGGCCACCCCGGTTGCTCCGGCCTCCAAGCTTTGTGATCGGGCTTGGTCGAAATCATATCCGGACAATTCACCGGACCGGGAGACTTCATGCGGAGCTTGCTTGGGACCCGATCGAAGGTGCAACAACTCTCGGATTGAAGCCACACTTCTACGAGCCAAGGTATGAGCTAACTCTCCATCCCGAGCTACGGAGATTCTTCATTTCGAATGCCTTAGTTCCAATGCATGTTAGCCGTATAGATGTGTTCGTCTCTTCGAGACGAATCCATAGAAGCATAAGAACATAAAAATCCATTGAGTATCGAGTGAGATCTTAGGGATTTAGTGTGGACGGCTCTCGGGTGAGGACACTTGGGGACGATGAACGGATGCGCGTCCATTCGATACACGCGCGGACGAACGGCTCGGATGGCGTCGGACCGGAGACGGTGCGAGAACCGCGGGGCCGGGCTGCGGCTCGAGTGGCGGCGTCGAATGGGAGCGCGCCGCGTGGCCTTTCGGAGGCTGCTGAGGATGCGGCGGCGCCGCGTGGATAAATAGAAAATTAGGGTATTTTCTTATTTATTTAATTCCCTAAACTTCAAAAATCCATATCTTTGTGTAGAAAAATCACAAAAATAAAATAAAAATACCCTCTTGCTCGGTGAACGAGAGGAGAATAATGTGGAAAAGAAATCATTTAATTTCATTAAGTATTTTATTTTTTATGATTTATTTACTCTCTGCATACATTTAATTCTCCATGCATGTATACAATTCACCATGGCATGAGACCATAGGGCTTTTGAAGCCTACGAACTTGGGAACATTCACTGAGATTTTCCAAGGTCGGGAGGCCATCTCTGTGAAAAGTTATTTATTTTTCAAATGCATGTTCGCTGTTTTGAGTATTTTAATTCCAAAAATTAGCATGTTGTGAAATAAATTCTAGAAATATTTGGTGATGTTCCTTATGACCAGAGAACTCTAGGAAAAATAGGACTTGAGTTAATTCACTCGAGATTAACACTAATTGGCTTAAACACCCAAAATAGGTCTTTAATTAATTAGAGTTAACCAGGCATCAAATTGACTTGAAATCAATTCTCCACTGACCTTTAGGATCAGAGGAATCCACCATAAAAATTTGAGGTCGATTGGACTTGGTTAGCCCCACTAATTGGGTTGATTAAGTCGCTTAGCCATTTTAAACTTTAAAAATTCATAACTTTTAAAATACTTTTCAAAAATTCACCAAATTGGTTTTGGAGCCTCTCTGATATCAGGGAAACCTAAGAAAATTAAAATTTCAATTTTCTAAAAAAGTTGATTTTTAATAATATTTTAATATTTTTAATAATTAAAAAATAATAAAAATCACAAAAATAATAAAATTCACCAAAATGTCACATTTTGAATTTTAATCACTTAGGAACAAATCCCACATTTTTCCTAGGTCTATTTAGTGAGATATTGAATTTTAAAGCCCTAGGGTAATTTTAAAATTAAAAAAAATGTATTTTCTAGCATTTTCACTAAAATAATTATTATAAATCATAGAAAAATCAGAAAATTGCAAAATTTGATTCTCTGGTTTCCTTGATATCAGAGAGATTTTTGAAAAATATAAAATTCATTTTTCAACATTTATTTTATTTTTAAATTAATTAACACTCCAAAACTCAAAATAATTATAATAAAAATAATATAATTCAAAAAATCACCAAAATTGGTCCAAGTGCTTCTCTGGTCATTAGGAATGTCCCCTAATTTTCTTAAGGACAGAAACTTTCCCTTGGTCATGTTATCAAATTTCCCTTGAAAATCTCTATTTTCCACCAAAAATAATTATATAAATAAATTAAATACAGAAAAATCACATTTTCTCCTCTCATGTCTTTATTGACATATGAGTGAAGTCACATAAAAATTTCAAGTTCATTTGAAGTTCAATTTAGTGAGTTATGAAATTATTAAGCTTAAAGGGTAAAATGGTAATTAAAATCTTTAATCCTTAATTAAAACTTTAGGTTTAATAAAAATTTAACAAGTAAAATATTTGATCCTAATCTGATTTGGATGATTGAAATTTAAATAATTAAAGGGTAGAAACCCATTAAACAATTTCAAAATGATTAAACTTTAATTAAATAATGGATTAAATTTGGAAGAATAATAAAATTGGAATTATTAAAATAAGGGATATTTATTAGGAAGAGATTTATTCTTTAATTTAAAAATCCCTAAATTAATTATCTCATTAATATTCAATTCTTAATTAAAATGATAATTCAAATTCAAAATATTAAAAGACTTAATCATTAAACTAAAATCAAATTATTAAACTCTTTCAAAAATTTCAATTAAAATTAAAAATAAAGTAAATTAAAGATAAATTAAATTAAAATTAAATTAAATTTAATAATTAAATTAAATTAAGACAAATTAAATTAAATTAAATTAAATTAAATTAAATTAAAATTAAATTAAATTAAATTAAATTAAATTAAATTAAATTAAATTAAATTAAATTAAATTAAATTAAATTAAATTAAATAATTAAATTAAATTAAACAATTAAATTAAATTAAATTAAATTAAATTAAATTAAATTAAATCAAATCAAATTAATTAAACACCAAATCAAATTAAATTGAACTATGTTAAATTAAATTAAAACTCGATTAAATTAAATTAAATTGAATTAAATATAACATCACTAAGACATAAAGAAAATAAATTTAAAAACAACTTGAACACTATTCAAATTTAAACTCTTTAACTTAAACCGAATCATTTGAATACTAACTTACCCTTGAAAGCTTTAGTTATTATAGCTCATAAATAAAACATTAAATGAAGTGTCACTTCACTCATAGGATATTCAAATGTCTCAGTTCAACGAGCGAGTTAACAAAACTTGAAATTCTTGGACGATTAATTCATTTGTATAATTAAATTCATTTGAACTTAAAACAATCCCAGAAATATTGAAAAGATGTTTAAGATTCTTCTTAAGCACTTTCTCGATATGATAGGACATTTATAAGAACAATTGAATTTGATTATTCTTTGATGAAGAAAATCGTCCTTAAACAAAAACACTAAAGAACCTAGACGTCATAGGAAATGACTAGGTATAGGATTAGGAATTTGGTAGAAAACCATAACCTTTCCCTTAGCTTTACTAGGAACTTGCTTAAATATTCTAATTGTGTTTTAAGTGCGGCTTGGGATGACGGGAAGACCCTCCGAGTACGCTTTTATTTTATTGCGATTTACTTTCTTGCAATTTACTTTCTTGCAATTTACTTTATTACGAACTGCGTTTATTTTTCTTGCATGATAAAACAAGCATGTTGCATGAAAACCCACACCTTTAGGATAGCCCCTAAAGCTGAAACCAAAATTAAGTTAAAAGTCATTGCAAGATAAAATTCACCGCCACAACATTTCAAAATATAAAACAACTCGAAATTTAATCACAAACGGAACACAAAACTACGATTACAACTAAATTAAAACGTCTGTTGGATGATCGGGAATACCTCGGATGATGTAACCTACGTGTTGCTAACGGGATTTCCCGCGGTCTAAATGAAAGTGTGGAACTCATTCGGTTGAGTTTAGCAAATTCATACGGACTAAGTGAATCCGATAAAAATAATGATGCGGAAGGATGGAGCCAGTGGGATCTTAACCGGTGTCGTTATAATCAACTTTAAGATTTGTTTTAAATAAAACATAAAAAACACACGGAAATTAAGATTTTCTCTAAACCAAAACACTTTTCTCAGCTCACGATTTATGATTTCTAAAACTAAACCTGCTGCAACAACAAGGAGCTCGGAGCATGGTGGGCGGCACGACCATCGTCATCGACGAAACACTGAGTCTACTTCGGCAAAACTTTCCTAGAATTAAAACAACCGAAGCCATAGGACTTCGAGGTAGCTTGCACTAGTGCGACATAAATCCTCGACTCTTCGTTAGGCATTTGCATTGCAAATTAAGCCCTAACAGGTCTTAGGATTCCGAGGTAGTCGTCGATACGACAATAAACCCTCGCATCTTCTAGAGCTATTTGTTTGATTTTATCATACAAATATAAGCCCTAATTAATTGAAATTGGCGAGATTGAAATATCGAATAAACATTAGGACTTTCCTAAATTCAAGACAAACAATAGGATAGTCGGGAAATTATCGAAGTTCACTTCGAATCGGTGATTTCTCCTACCTCTCTTCCTTTGGATTCACAAAACAAAATGTTCCAAAATTTGATCCATTCCCTATTGAAACTCCGAAATTCGATCTTTGAAAACCTTAAACTTTGAA
>JAKZJZ010001035.1:0-32869 GCA_022702705.1 Papilionanthe hookeriana x Papilionanthe teres | reverse complement strand
GCCCTAACCAGTCTTAGGACTCCGAGGTGGTCTTTTGGTACGAAATAAACCCTCACATCTTCAAGGCTATTTGTGAGATTATGTCATATAAATATAAGACCTAAATAAATAAAATTGACAAGATTGAAACATTAAATAAACTCACAAATTGAAGCCAAACAATAGGATAGTTTGAGAAGTTGCCAAGATTCTTCTTGGATCCTCAACTTCTCCTACTTCTCTTCCTTTGGACTCCTAAAATAAATTGTTCCAAATTCGAGCTAATCCCTATTGAAATTCCAAAACTCAATCCTTTGAAAACCTTAAAATTTAAAATTCTTGAGAGTAAAACCACTGATCATTATCGAGGGTTTTCTTAAATGATTCCCGTCATTTAAGATGTAATTAACTATAGGGGCTTGCCCTTATAGGGAACTTTAAGAACCCAGATAATATAAACCCTGCTTAATTAATTTATATTAAGCAAGGGAACTTGTCGGCTTATAAAGTTGGTTTGCAGACCAAACAGAAGTCACAAATCTTCTAGTTTATTTAACCGAGCCCCATCATCAAGTAGTGTGTCTATTCTTCGGAATAGATATACAGCTTGTGATGTGGCGCTCATTTATATAAACTATTTGGGATGTGAGATCGGTTTGATTTCATATCTTAAAATTTTCAAATTTAAAATTATTTTCAAAATCAAATACTACTTTCAAAACTATATATATATTTAAAATAAATTTAAAATTTAAGATTCACCGACAACTTCTGTAGGCGACCCTCCTTTTCAAAATAAAACACATAACCCAAATATATGCCGATAACTTCTGGCAACTCCGTTGGGGATTAGTTCCTCTCTCCATTTTTTATTAAATGGTTTTGCTTTCATAAATCAGTAATGTATCCATGTCCCTAGTGGAGCAAACTATCATTCTTCTGTTGGGATACCCCGTTCTGTCTTGAATGAGTATAGCCATCTTCTCTCGGATTTAGGAACCATTGTTTAGACACCCCTAAACGGAGAGGTTCTGAGATCCTTTTACCCATTTTCTGAGGTGGGGTGGACCCCCAAAAGGTGTTAGTTTAGGAGCGGTCCTTCGACTCGAGAAGTCTTGCATAAGACTTTCTCTTCCTTTCTAATTCTAAATGGGGCCTGTGCGGCTTATTTTTAGGTTATGTGTTTTATTTTGAAAAGGGGGTCGCCTACAGAAATATGTCGGCGTATTTTAAATTTAATTTAAATATATATATAATTTAGAAAGTAGTATTTGATTTTGAAAATAATTTTAAATTTGAAGATTTTTAAGATATGAAATCAAGCCGATCTCACATCTCGAATAGTTTACATAAACGAGCACCGCACCACAAACCGTGTATCTATTCCTAAGGATAGACACACCGCTTGATGGTGGGGCTCGGTTAAATAAACTAGAGGATTTGTAACATCCGTTTGGTCTGCGAACCAATTTTATAAGCCGACAAATTCCACTGCTTAATATGAAAACATTAAACAGGGTTTATATTACCTGGGTTCTTAAAGTTCCCTATAAGGGCAAGCCCCTATAGTTAATTACATCTTAAGTGGCGGGAATCACCTAAGAAAACTGTCGATAATAATCAATATTTCTGCTCTCGAGAATTTCAAGGTTTAAGTTTTCGAGGATTGAAATTTGGAATTTCAATAAGGAATGGATCAAATTCGGAACATTTTATTTTGGGAATTCGAAGGAAGAGAAGTAGGAGAGATCACGGATTCGAAGCGAACTTCGGTAATCTCCCGACTATCCTATTGTTTGGCTTGGGTTTAGGAAAGTCCTAATGTTTATTTAATGTTTTAATTTTACCGATTTTAATTAATCAGGGCTTATATTTATATGATAGAATCATACAAATTGCACTAGAAGATATGAGGGCTTATGTCGTATCGGACGACTACCTCGGAATCCTAAGACCAGGTTAGGGCTTAATTTGCAATGCAAATGCCTAACGAAGAGTTGAGGATTTATGTTGCACTAGGCAAACTACCTCGAAGTCCTATGGCTTTGTTGTTTAATTCTAAGAATGGTTTTGCTGATGTAGATTTCAGTTTTGCTGACGACGATGGCCGTGCTGCCCACCATGCTTCGAACTCCTTGTTATTGCAGAGGTTTAGTTTTAGAAATCATAAATCAGGAGATGAGAGAAGTGTTTGGTTTAGAGAAGTCTTAATTTCCAAGTGTTCTTTATGTTTTAATTAAAACAGATCTTAAAGTTGATTAAACAGAACCGATTAAGATCCCGCGGTTCCGTCATCCGGCATCGTTATTTTCATCGAATTCACTTAGTCCGGATGAATTTGCTAAACTCAACTAAATGAGTTCCGCACTTTCATTTAGACCGTGGGAAATCCCGTTAGCAACACGTGG
This sequence comes from Papilionanthe hookeriana x Papilionanthe teres, assembly GCA_022702705.1. NCBI lineage: Eukaryota > Viridiplantae > Streptophyta > Magnoliopsida > Asparagales > Orchidaceae > Papilionanthe > Papilionanthe hookeriana x Papilionanthe teres. Next base: position 30,482 of record JAKZJZ010001035.1, on the reverse strand, counting down.
GTTACATCATCCGAGGTATTCCGATCATTCGATAGAGACGTTTTAATTTAGTTGTAATTGTAGTTTTGTGTTACTGTTTGTGATTAAATTTTGAGTTGTCTTATATTTTGAAATGTTGTGGAGGTGAATTTTATCTTGTAATGTCTTTTAATTTAGTTATGGTTCCAGTTTTGGTTTCTGTCCTAAAGGTGTAGGTTTTCATGCAACTGTTGTTTAACATGCGAGAAAAGTAAAGTGCATTGCGATTAAATAAATTGCAAGAAAGTAAATTGCAATAAAATAAAAGCGTACCTGGAGGGTCTTCCCGTCATCCCAAGCTGCACTTAAAACACAGTTAGAATATTTAAGCAAGTTCCTAGGTAAAGCTAAGGTAAGGGTTATGGTTTTCTACCAAATTCCTAATCCTATAGCTAGTCATTTCCTATGACGTCTAGGTTCCTTGTGTTTTAGATTTGAAGACGATTTTCTTCATCGAAGAACAACTAAGTTCAATTGTTCTTATAAACATCCTATCATATTGAGGAAGTGCTTAAGAAGAATCTTAAACATCTTTTCAATATTTCTAGAATTATTTGAAGTCCGAATGAACTTAATTATGTAAATGGATCGATCGTTCAGGGGTTTTCGAGTTTTGTTAACTTACTCGGTGAACTAGGACATTTGAATATCCTTATGAGTGAAATGACATTTCATTTAATATTCCATTTAGGAGTTATAATAGCAAAAGCTCCTAAAAGCAAAATGATATTTAATGATTTGTGATTTAATTTCAAATTAATGATTTAAGTTTGGAATAGTGTTCAAGTTATTTTAGATTCATTTTGAATTCTTTATGTCTTTATATTTAATTTAATTTAATTTGGTTTAATTTAATGTGGTTCAATTTAAATTAATTTAACTTAAGTTAATTTAATGTAATGTGATTTAATTTAATTTAATTTAATTTAATTTAATTTAATTTAATTTTAATTTTGATTTAATTTAATTTAATTTTATTTAAACTTAATTTAATTTGATTTAATTTAATTTAATTTAATTTAATTTAAACTTAATTTAATTTGATTTAATTTAATTTAATTTAATTTAATTTAATTTAGTTTAATTTAATTTAATTTAATTTAGTTTAATTTAATTTAATTTAATTTAGTTTAATATAATATATCTTAATTTAATTCTTAATTTTTTAATTTAATTTTTAATTTTAAAGGAATTTATTTTAATTTAATTTAAAGACTAAGTCTTTTAATGTTTTTAAATTTGAATTATCATTTTAATTAAGAATTAAACATTAATGAGATGATTAATTTAGGGATTTTTAAATTAAAGAATAAATCTCTCCCTAATAATATCCCTATTTTAATAATTCCAATTTTATTATTCTTCCAAATTTAATCAATTATTTAATTAAAGTTTAATCATTTTAAATTGTTTAATGGGTTTCTATCCTTCAATTATTAAATTTCAATCATCCAAATCAGGTTAGGATCAAATATTTTACTTGTTAATTTTTATTAAACCTAAAGTTTTAATTAAGGGTTAAAATTTTAATTACCATTTTGCCCTTTAAGCTTAATAATTTCATAACTCACTAAATTGAACTCAAATGAACTTGAAATTTTTATGTGACTTCACTCATATGTCAATAAAGACATGAGAGGAGAAAATGTGATTTTTCTGTATTTAATTTATTTATATAATTATTTTTAGTAGAAAATAGAGATTTTCAAGGAAAATTTGATAACATGACCAAGGGAAAGTTTCTGTCCTTAAGAAAATTAGGGGACATTCTTAATGACCAGAGGACCACTTGGACCAATTTTGGTGATTTTTTGAATTATATTGTATTTATTAGAATTATTTTAAGTTTTGGAGTGTTAATTAATTTAAAAATAAAATAAATGTTGAAAAATGAATTTTATAATTTTCAAAATTCTCTCTGATATCAAGGATTTCAGAGAACCAAACTTTACAATTTTCTGATTTTTCTATGATTTATTATAATTATTTTAGTGAAAATGCTAGAAAAAATATTTTTTTTAATTTTAAAATTACCCTAGAGCTTTAAAAATTAATATCTCACCAAATAAACTTAAGAAAAATATGGGGTTTGTTCCTAAGTGATTAAAATTCAAAATGTGACATTTTGGTGAATTTTATTATTTTTGTGATTTTTATTATTTTTTAATTATTAAAAATATTAAAATAATATTAAAAATCAACCTTTTTAGAAAATTGAAATTTTAATTTTCTTAAATTCCCCTGATATCAGAGAGACTCCAAAACCAATTTGGTTAATTTTTGAAAGATATTTTGAAAGTTATGAATTTTTGAAGTTTAAATTGGCTAAATGGCTTAATCAACCCAATTAATAGGGCTAACTAGAGTCAATTGACCTCAAATTTTTATGGTGGGTTCCTCTGATCCTAAAGGTCAGTGGAGAATTGATTTCAAGTCAATTTGATGTATGGTTAGCTCTAATTAATTAGAGACCTATTTTGAGTATTTAAGCCAATTAGGGTTAATCTGAGTGAGTTAACTCAAGTCCTATTTTTCCTAGGGTTCTCTGATCATAAGGAACATCACCAAATTTTCCTAGAATTTATTTCACAACATGCTAATTTTTGAAATTAAAATACTTGAAACAGTGACATGAATTTGAAAAATCAATAACTCTTCATAGGGATGGCCTCTGACTTTGGAAAATTCAGGGAATGTTCCCAAATTCAGAGGCTTCAAAAGCCCCATGGTCTCATGCCATGGTGAATTGTATGGATGCATGGAGAATTAAAACAATGCAGGGAGTAAATAATTAATTAAAAATAAAATACTGGACAAAATTAATTAATTTCTTTTCCACATTATTCTCCTCTGTTCACTGAGCAAGAGGGTATTTTTATTTTATTTTTGTGATTTTTCTACACAGAGATATGAATTTTCCAAGTTTAGGGAATTAAATAAAATAGGAAAATATCCTATTTATTTACTTATCCACGCGGCGCCAGCGCATCCTCGGCATCTCCGAACTCACACGCGTCGCGCTCCCATTCGACGCCGCCATCTGAGTCAGCAGCCGGGCCCCGCGGTTCTCGTACCGTCTCTCGATCCGACGCCATCCGGCCGTCCGTGCGCGCGTGTATTAAATGGACGGCATCCGTTCATCGTCCATGGCCGGTGTGATCCCGTGACCGTCCACACTCTAGCCCTAAGAACTCACTCGATTCTCAATGGATTTTCGTGTTCTTATGCTCTATGGATTCGTTTTGAAGAGACGAACACATCCATACGGTAAACATGCATTGAAACTAAGGCATTTGAAATGGAGAATCTCCAGAAGCTCGGGATGAAGAATTAGTTCATACCTTTGCTCAGAGAAGTGTGGCTTCGATGCGAGAGTTGTTGCACCTTCGATTGGATCCCGTGAAGCTTCGGATGAAGTCTCACAGTGCAGTGAATTGTCCAGGTTGGACTTCGACCACGGCTCGATCACAAAGCTTGGAGGCTGGAGCAAGCTGGGTGGCTCGGAGATGGGGCTTTCTTTGGTGGACACCTTCCCTTGGTGCAGTGAAGGTGTAGAGACAATCAATTTGGGGATTGGCTCACTGTGGAGAAGTGTCCTGGTTTTGGGCTTGGATTTCAACTACGAAATTGAGCTCGCGAGAGAAGAAATGGCGGGGGGATTTCGGTGGGGATCAAGTGCTCGTGTATGGGGAGTAGTCCGGAACAATTTTGGCGAGTTTCCTTAAGGTTTGTTTCGGCACCTCTTCATGGCCGAGAGGGGTGGAGTTTAAATAGGCGAGGGTGGAGGGCCTCCGGGGGAGTTAGGGCTTGGGATCAGCTGCTACTGGTGAGGAGAAGAACAGCCATGGTGACCACTAGGCATGGGGCGGCTCGGCGAGGGAGAATTTCGATGTTGGCTCACTCCCGAGGTCTCGGGCATGGCGTTTTCCGACGGCGGGTGGCCGGCAGGCCAGGGTCGGGTCACCCTCGAGCTCAGGTGGGTCGGGGTTGGAGGCTTGTGCGATCGATTGAGGTTTGACATGTGTAAAGGAGTTTGATTTAAATGGAATGGGAGAAGGCTCACTTTGGCTTGGTTTGGGTCAACCCACCATTTTGGGCTTGGTGCACCCTTCCAAGCTCGATTTCGAGCTGAGGAATCATTTAGGTCAGCTTAGAAGGAGTGGTGAAGTCTCCATCCATGATGAGGTGGCTAAACATGGTTTAGTGTGTGACATGCTTAAGGTAAAAAGGGTTTAAGAAGGATTAGGAAAGAGCCCCCTCTTCTTGCCATAAATGGACTAATGACAAGTCAAAGCCCTCATGGCTTCATGTGGCTTGTCTATGGCTTGCATGGCTTGCATTTGGCTTGAAAAAAAAGTTGACTTGTTTCATGAAAAAAGGGTTTTAGAAATATTTGACATTTAGGGGGTAATTTGGCATGAGGCTTAATTTGGAATTATTTGATGATTGATTTGGAACTTAGGGAATGATTTTGATCAAATGGATGACAAATGAAAATGTCATATGGGCTTTAGAATCAATTTTGGGCCTTTGGATGTGGTAAAGTATGGGCTTTTAAAATGGTTTAGGAAAGTGGGCTTTTGAATTTTAAAATGGATTTTGGGATGAAATTTTGGTAAAGGCTTGGGCCAAATAATTGTTGAGTTTGGTTTAGGGATGCTTCATGAGTGGTTTGAAACAAATTTGAGGTGATTTGGGTTTGAATTGGTTTGGATATGGGCCCTTTTGGTAAAGAGGCTAAGGTGGGCCAAAATGGGCTACCATGGGCCAAAGTTGGGCTAGAGTTGAAATTGATGTAAAATTAATGTTGGGAGATGTTTATAGGAGTGTCTCAAAGAGATTTTGGCTTTGGTTAGGTTTTGATTTTAGGATTTGGGCTCATTTGGGCTAGGTTTAGGTTTAGGTCAAAATTGGGCTTTTTGATTTTGGGTTGAATTTGAGTGGGGTTTGGGTCTAAATTTTGAGCAAATCATGTTAGTGTCTTGTTTATGGGGATGTTAAGGAAGGTTTGGAAAAGATTTGGGGTTAATTGGAGTTGAATTGGGTGAGTTTGGGTTAGGTTTGGGTCATAGGTCCAAATTGGGCTTTAAGGCCAAAAGTGAAATTGGATCCAAATGCCAATTAAATTGGGCTTGAATTTGGTCTAGATTGGTATTGGGGATGTTGAATTGAAGTTTAGAATTGAATTGGACCAGAATTTGGGTCAATTGGGTAGGTTTGGTTTGACATTGGGTTCACTTTGGGTTAAAATGGGTCAAATTGGGGGTTTTGATAAAAGTGGGGTAAATTGACAAAATTGGCCCATGGTGTAGCTGAACAAAATAAAATTGGGAATATTTGGGATTTTCTGGAATTTTTTGGGAATTTTCTGAATTTTTGGATTTTTGGGTCAAGAGGGGTATTTTGGGTATTTGGAGGGTATTGGGAGGTATTTTTGGAATTTTTGGTATTTTTGGCTAGGAATGGTCAATTTGAGTGATGTGGAAATGTTTAGGAATGGTTTTGAGGAATTTTGGGTAATTTGGAAATTTTGGAGGATTTTGGGTAGTTTCAAGGGCATTTGGTAGGGTTGGTGGGTGTAGGGTCCACGGGGTCAAAAATTAAAAATTTGGAAAATGGAAGATTAGGTGAATGTAAGTGGAATAAAATCATTTTGGTTGAGCCATGAAGCCACATCAAGCCCACATGAGCCATGAAGGGTCTCGTTTGAGGCATTCACTATGTTGTTCCTAACCCTGCTTGCGAGGGCTTAGGGGTTAAGGACCATCCATGTGAATCACCTTTATGAGTCGGGAGGTCGAGTTAGGTATAGGGGTGTGATTTGAAGAGGTGTGTGAAAGTGTAGTGCACGGGTGTAGTGTGTGTGCAAGTCGACCCTTCACTGGACCGGGCCGCCGGGGCGATCCTAAGGCCGAGGAGTCCTATAGGAACTCATCCTTAAACTTCCGCACTTGATTTCAACCCTCCAGGTGATTAGGGGTCTACAGTCAAGTTTGTGGAGTTTGCGGGGAGTTAGGAAGTGGTTTGAATTTCTAAGTGGTGGGTCTCGATTCTAGTCCTCTAAGATAGTCGAAAGGAAAAGCTGAGGCTAGATCCTGAAGTACTAAAGAGAAGAAGGGAAGACCTCATCGAAAATGAGGTCAACAAATGGAGCCCCGATAGGTGTGGTGAGCTGACGGAGCACACCGCGCGTATTGGTGTTGACCGAAGCGATCAACAAAACCAACACGAAAGTCCAAGTGACAAACTTAGGACGAGTAGGAGAGTTTCCGTGGGGAGTGTCGAGTGTATCTCTAAGATCGGAGATTCTCGAACTCTCGCTGGGGAAAGGAAAAGGAGGTGGATCCCAAATCACATGATCTGGGAGAATTTCGATTTGAATCTTTGTTTCAGTCTAAGTTTTGGTGTGTGAGTTTAGATTTCAATTTGGAGTTTCAATTTAGATTGAAGTTTGTCAAGATTAATTTGAAGGAATTTGATTTAAAATGAAAATTGGAATTTTGAGGTTTTAGATGTAACATCTTCAACCCCAAAAGAAGATCGAATCGATTGGATTGGATCATTACAATGAGGAAAGATCTCGAGTAATGCGGTATTGGATGTAAAATCCTTAACCCCGAGAGTTTGATTTTGATGCATTTCGGTGCAATAGGGAAAGAATCCTAAAGCGATGCGGTCTTGGATGTAAAATCCTCGACCCAAGGAAATTGAATTTGATGTATTTCGGTGCGATAGGAAAAGAATCCTAAAGCGATGCGGTCTTGGATGTAAAATCCTCGACCCAAAAGTTTGAATTTGATGTATTTCGGTGCGATAGGAAAAGAATCCTAAAGCGATGCGATCTTGGATGTAAAATCCTCGACCCAAAAGTTTGAATTTGATGTATTTCGGTGCGATAGGAAAAGAATCCTAAAGCGATGCGGTCTTGGATGTAAAATCCTCGACCCGAAAGTTTGAATTTGATGTATTTCAGTGCGATAGGAAAAGAATCCTAAAGCGATGCGATCTTGGATGTAAAATCCTCGACCCGAAAGTTTGAATTTGATGTATTTCGAGTGCGATAGGAAAAGAATCCTAAAGCGATGCGGTCTTGGATGTAAAATCCTCGACCCAAAAGTTTGAATTTGATGTATTTCGGTGCAATAGGAAAAGAATCCTAAAGCGATGCGATCTTGGATGTAAAATCCTCGACCCAAAAGTTTGAATTTGATGTATTTCGGTGCAATAGGAAGAGAATCCTAAAGCGGTGCGGTCTTGGATGTAAAATCCTCGACCCAAAAGTTTGAATTTGATGTATTTCGGTGCGATAGGAAAAGAATCCTAAAGCGATGCGGTCTTGGATGTAAAATCCTCGACCCAAAAGTTTGAATTTGATGTATTTCAGTGCGATAGGAAAGAATCCTAAAGCGATGCGGTCTTGGATGTAAAATCCTCGACCCAAAATTTTGAATTTGATGTATTTCGAGTGCGATAGGAAAAGAATCCTAAAGCGATGCGGTCTTGGATGTAAAATCCTCGACCCAAAAGTTTGAATTTGATGTATTTCGGTGCGATAGGAAAAGAATCCTAAAACGATGCGGTCTTGGATGTAAAATCCTCGACCCAAAAGTTTGAAATTGATGTATTTCAATGCGATAGGAAAAGAATCCTAAAGCGATGCGATCTTGGATGTAAAATCCTCGACCCGAAAAGTTTGAATTTGATGTATTTCAGATGCAATAGGAAAAGAATCCTAAAGCAGTGCGAGTCTTGGATGTAAAATCCTCGACCTGAAAAGTTTGAATTTGATGTATTTCGAGTGCAATAGGAAAAGAATCCTAAGCGATGCGGTACTTGGATGTAAAATCCTCGACCCGAAAGTTTGAATTTGATGTATTTCAGTCTGATAGAAAAGAATCCTAAAGCGATGCGATACTTGGATGTAAAATCTTCGACCCAAAGTTTGAATTTGATGTATTTCGGTGCGATAGGAAAAGAATCCTAAAGCGTGCGAGTCTTGGATGTAAAATCCTCGACCCAAAAGTTTGAATTTGATGTAGGTTTGATGTGAGATCCGGAAAGATCGAATTTGAGATTTGAAATTTGACTGAGATTTGATTTAAGATCTGGAAGATCGAATTTGAGGTTTGAAATTTGACTGAGATTTGATAGAGATTTGGAATCTGGAAAGATTGAACTTGAATTTGATTGAGATTTGAACTTGGTTGAAATTTGATTTAAGATTTGATTTGAAATTTGGAAGATCACATTTGAAATTCGATTGAGAATTTGATTTGAAATTTGGAAAGATTGAATTTGGAATTTGATTGAGATTTGATTTAGAAGAGAAAACAAGGAAAATTTTATTATCGAGTTTTATTTATTTTAGTGACGGCATTTTTTTTTAGAGTTATGTGTTGTATTTTGAAAAAGGGTCGCTACGAAGTTGTCGGCGAATTTTTAATTTAATTTAAATAAATAATTTGAAAAGTAGTATTTGATTTTGAAAATAATTTTAAATTTGAAGATTTTAAGATATGAAATCAAACCGATCTCGCATCTCGAATAGTTTATATAAACGAGCGCCGCACCACAAACCGTGTATCTATCCTGAAGAATGGACACACTTGCTTGATAATGGGGCTCGATTAAATAAACTAGAAAGGTTTGTGACATCCGTTTGGTCTGCGAACCAATTTTATAAGCCGACAAATTCCCTCGCTTAATATGAAACTATTAAACGGGGTTTATATTACCCGGGTTCTTAAAGTTCCCTATAAGGGCGAGCCCCATAGTTAATTACATCTTAAGTGATGGGAATCACCTAAGAAAACTCTCGATAATAATCAATAATTCGCTCTCAAGAATTTCAAAGTTTAAGTTTTCGAGGGGTGAATTTTGGAATTTCGATAGGGAATGGATCAAATTTGGAACATTTTTATTTTGGAAATTCAAAGGAAGAAAAGTAGGAGAAATTACGGATTCGAAGCGAACTTCGGTAATTTCACGACTATCCTATTGTTTGGCTTAGACTTAGGAAAGTCCTAATGTTCATTTAATGTTTTAATCTTGCCAATTTTAATTAGTTAGGGCTTATATTTATATGATAGAATCATACAAATTGCTCAGAAGATATGAGGGTTTATGTCGTATCGGACGACTACCTCGGAATCCTAAGACCGGTTAGGGCTTAATTTGCAATGCAAATGCCTAACGGAGAGTTGAGGATTTATGTTGCACTAGGCAAACTACCTCGAAGTCTATGGCTTTGTTATTTAATTCTAGGAAAGTTTCTGTGAAGTAGGTTCGAGTTTTGCTGACGACGATGGTCGTGCTGCCCACCATGCTCCGAGCTCCTTGTTGTTGCAGAGGTTTAGTTTTAGAAATCATAAATCAAGAGATGAGAGAAGTGTTCTGGTTTAGAGAAGTCTTAATTTCCAAGTTTTTTTTTTTTTTATATTTTAATTAAAATAGATCTTAAAGTTGATAAAACAGAACCGATTAAGATCCCACGGTTCCGTCATCCCGGCACCGTTATTTTCATCGAATTCACTTAGTCCAGATGAATTTGCTAAACTCAACTAAATGAGTTCCGCACTTTCATTTAGACCGTGGAAATCCAGTTAGCAACACGTGGGTTACATCATCCGAGGTATTCCCGATCATTCAACGAGACGTTTTAATTTAGTTGTAATTGTAGTTTTATGTTTTGTTTGTGATTAAATTTTGAGTTGTCTTATATTTTGAAATGTTGTGGAGGTGAATTTTATCTTGTAGTGTCTTTTAATTTAGTTATGGGTTTCAGTTTTGGTTTACGTCCTAAAGGTGTGGGTTTTCATGCAACTGTTGTTTATCGTGCAAGAAAAATAAATGCGATGCGATTAAATAAATTGCGATAAAATAAATTGCAATAAAATAAAAGCGTACTGGAGGGTCTTCCCGTCATCCAAGTTGCACTTAAAACACATTTAGAATATTTAAGCGAAGTTCCTAGGTAAAGCTAAGGGAAAGGTTTATGGTTTTCTACCAAGTTCCTAATCCTATAGTTAGTCATTTCCTATGACGTCTAGGTTCTTTGTGTTTTTGGTTTGCAGACGATTTTCTTCATCGAAGAACGATTAAGTTCAATTGTTCTTGTAAATATCCTATCATATTGAGGAAGTGCTTAAGAAGAATCTTAAACATCTTTTCGATATTTCTAGGATTGTTTTAAGTCCGAATGAATTTAATTGTGTAAATGAATCAATCGTCCGAGGTTTTCGAGTTTTGTTAACTTGCTCGGTGAGCTAGGACATTTGAATGTCCTATAAGTGAAGTAACATTTCATTTTAATGTTCATTTAGGAGTTATAATAACTAAGGCTCTAAGGGCAAAATGATATTTAATGATTTGTGATTCAAATTTAAGTTCAAATTAATGATTTAAATTTGGAATAGTGTTCAAGTTATTTTAGATTTATTTCTTCATGTCTTAAGTGAGGTTATTTAATTTAACTTAATTTAATTTAATTTAACTTATTTTAATTTAATTTATTTAATTTTAATTTGATTTGATTTAATTTAATTCAATTTAATTTATTTGATTTAATTTCTTAATTTAGTTTAATTTAATTTTAATTTAATTTAATTTAATTTTTAATTTAATTTAATTTAATTTAATTTAATTTAATTTAATTTAATTTTAATTTAATTTAATTTATTTATTTAATTCATTTAATTTAATTTAATTCAACTTTTAATCCTAATTTAATTTAATTTAATTTTAATTTAATTTACTTAGTTTAATTTAATTTTTTAATTTAATTTAATTTAATTTAATTGACATTTTTACCGAAAGAGTTTAATGATTTAATTTTAGTTTAATGATTAAGTCTTTTAATATTTTAAATTTTAGTTATCATTTTAATTAAGAGTTAAGTATTGATGAGATGATTAATTTAGGGAGTTTTAAATTAAAGAATAAATCTCTTCCTAATAATATCCCTATTTTAATAATTCCAAATTTATTATTCTTCCAAATTTAATTAATTATTTAATTAAAGTTTAATCATTTTAAATTGTTCAATGGGTTTCTACCCTTTAATTATTTAAATTTCAATCATCCAAATCAGATTAGGATCAAAATATTTTATTTGTTAATTTTCATTAAACCTAAAATTTTAATTAAGGGTTAAAATTTTAATTACCATTTTGCCCTCTAAGCTTAATAATTTCATAACTCACTAAATTGAACTCAAATGAACTTGAAATTTTTATGAGACTTCACTCATATGTCAATAAAGACATGAGAGGAGAAAATGTGATTTTTCTGTATTTAATTTATTTATATAATTATTTTTAGTAGAAAATAGGAATTTCCAAAGAAAATTCAATGACATGACCAAGGGAAAGTTTCTGTCCTTAAGAAAATTAGGGGACACTCCTAATGACCAGAGGACCACTTGGACCAAATTTTGTAATTTTTTGATTTATATTTTATTTATTAGAATTATTTTAAGTTCTGGAGTATTAATTAATTTAAAAATAAAATAAATGTTGAAAAATAAATTTTATAATTTTTAAAATTCTCTCTGATGTCAAGGATTCCAGAGAACCAAACTTTGCAATTTTTTGATTTTTCTTTGATTTATTATAATTATTTTGGTGAAAATGCTAGAAAATACATTTTTTAATTTTTAAAATTACCCTAGAGCTTTAAAAATTAATATCTCACTAAATAGACCTAGGAAAAATATGGGACTTGTTCCTAAGTGATTAAAATTCAAAATATGACATTTTGGTGAATTTTATTATTTTTGTGATTTTTATTATTTTTTAATTATTAAAAATATTAAAATAATATTAAAAATCAACTTTTTTAGAAAATTGAAATTTTAATTTTCCTGAACTCCCCTGATATCAGAGAGACTCCAAAACCAATTGGGTGAATTTTTGAAAGATATTTTGAAAGTTATGAATTTTTAAAGTTTAAAATGGCTAAGTGGCTTAATCAACCCAATTAGTGGGGCTAACCAAGTCCAATTGACCTCAAATTTTTATGATGGGTTCCTCTGACCCTAAAGGTCAGTGGAGAATTGATTTCAAGTCAATTTGATCTATGGTTAACTTTAATTAATTAGAAACCTATTTTGGGTGTTTAAGCCGATTAGGGTTAATCCGAGTGAATTAACTCAAGTCCTATTTTTCCTAGGGTTCTCTGATCATAAGGAACATCACCAAATTTTCCTAGAATTTATTTCACAACATGTTAATTTTTGAAATTAAAATACTTAAAACAGCAACATGCATTTAAAAAAACAATAACTTTTCACAGAGATGGCCTCTGACCTTGGAAAATTCAGAGAATGTCCCTAAGTTCAGAGGCTTCAAAAGCCCTATGGTCTCATGCCATGGTGAATTGTATGAATGCATGGAGAATTAAATTTATGCAGAGAGTAATTAAATTATTAAAAATAAAATACTTGATGAAATTAATTAATTTCTTTTCCACATTATTCTCCTCACGATTCAGCTGAGCGAGGGGGTATTTTTATTTCATTTTTGTGATTTTTCTACACAAAGATATGGATTTTTCAAGTTACGGGAATTAAATAAATAGAAAATTTTCCTATTTATCTACTTAAGTGACGCGGCGCCGGCGCATCCTCGAGCGGCTCCGAAATGCCGCGTGGCGCGCTCCCATTCGACGCCGCCACCGAGTCGGCAACCCGGGCCCCGCGGTTCTCGTACCGTCTCCGCAGTCCGAGCGCCATCGCGAGCCGTCCGTCCGCGCGTGTATTAAATGGACGGCATCCGTTCATCGTCCATGGCCGGGTGTGATCCCGTGACCGTCCGCACTCCAACCCTAAGAACTCACTCGATTCTCAATGGATTTTCGTGTTCTTATGCTCTATGGATTCGTCTTGAAGAGACGAACACATCCATACGGTAAACATGCATTGAAATTAAGGCATTTAAAATGGAGAATCTCCAGAAGCTCAGGATGAAGAGTTAGCTCATACCTTTGCTCAGAGAAGTGAAGCTTCAATCTGAGAGTTGTTGCACCTTCGATTGGATCCTGGCAAGCTCCAGATGAAGTCTCCTGGTCGCAGTGAATTGTCTAGGTTGAACTTCGACCACAGCCGATCACAAAGCTTGGAGTACGGAGCAACCGGGTGGCCTCGGAGATGGGGCTTTCTTTGGTGGACACCTTCCCTCGGTCCGGTGAAGGTGTAGGACCAATCAATTTGGGGATTGGTTCACCGTAGGGAAGTGTCCTGGTTTTGGGCTTGGATTTCGACTCGAAATTGAGCTCGCAGAGAAGAAATGGCGGGGGATCTCACCGAGGATCAAGTGCTGCTGTGTATGAGGAGGGGTACTGGAACAATTTTGGCGAGTTTTGGCAAGGTTTGTGCAACTCTCCTCTCATGGCCGTGAGGGGTGGTGTTTAAATAGGCATGGGCTGGAGGGCCTCCCGGGGGAGTTATGGCTTGGGATCAGCTTGCTCTTGGCAAGAGAAGAACAGCTACAATGGCCATTGGGGATGGGGCAGCTCAGCAAGGTGGAATTCCAAAGTTTGGCTTCTCCCCATGTCTCGGCCATGGAGTTTTCCGGCGACTGGGGTGGCTGGCCGGCAGGCATGGGTCACCCTCAGGGTCAGGTGGGTCAGGGCTTGATGTTTGTGAAGGCAATTGGTGGCTGCCATGTGTAAAGTGGCTGAATTAAAATGGAATGGGGAAGAGGTCATTTTGGCTTCAATTTGGTCAACCCATTGGTTTGGGTTGGGTGCACCTTCCTATGGCTCGATTTTGGGCTGAGAGGATCGAGTGAGTCGACCTACCAAAGGTGGTGAAGTCTACATCAAAGATTAGGTGGCAAAGTGTGGTTTAGAGTGTATCATGTTTAAGGTAAAAAGGGCTTAAGAAAGGTTTAAGAAAGAGATCCCTTCCCTTGCCATAAATGGACTAATGACAAGTCGAAAGCCCTCATGGCTTCATGTGGCTTGTCTCATGGCTTGCATGGCTTGCATTTGGCTTGAAAAAGTTGACTTGTTTCATGAAAAAAGGGTTTTAGAAATATTTGACATTTAGGGGGTAATTTGGCATGAGGCTTGATTTGGAACCATTTGATGATTGATTTGAACTTAGGGATGATTTTAATTAAGGGTATGATGATAAGAATTTGTCATATGGGCCTTGGCATGAAGTTTGGGCTTTTTAGGAAGGTTTAGGAAAGTGGGCTTTTGGTTTGGAAATAAATTTATGGATGGGAAATTTGTGAAGGATTGGGCCAAACAAATGTTGGTTTTAGCTCATGGATGGGTCATGAGTGATTTGAAGCAAGTTGGTAGTGATTTGGGTTTGAATTGGGTTGAATTTGGGCTTCCTTTGGTGAAGTGGCTAAGGTGGGTCAAAATGGGCTACCATGGGCCAAAGTTGGGCTAGAGTTGAAATTGATGTAAAATTAATGTTGGGAGATGTTTATAGGAGTGTCTCAAAGAGATTTTGGCTTTGATGGGTTTTGATTTTAGGATTTGGGCTCATTTGGGCTAGGCTTAGGTTTAGGTCGAAATTGGGCTTTTTGATTTTGGGTTGAATTTGAGTGGGGTTTGGATCAAAGTTTTGGGCAAATCATGTTAGTGTTTTGTTTATGGGGATGTCAAGGAAGGTTTGGAAAAGACTTGGGGTTAATTGGAGTTGAAATGGGTGAGTTTGGGTTAGGTTTGGGTCATGGGTCCAAATTGGGCTTTAAGGCCAAAAGTGAAATTGGACCCAAATTTCAATCAAATTAAGCTTGGCTTTGGTCTAGATTGGTGTTGGGGATGTTGAATTGAAGTTTAGAATTGAATTGGACCAGAATTTGGGTCAATTGAGTAGGTTTGGTTTGACATTGGGTTTACTTTGGGTTAAAATGGGTCAAATTGGGGGTTTTGACAAAAGTGGGGTAAATTGACAAAATTGGCCCATGGTGTAGTTGAACAAAATGAAATTGGGAATATTTGGGATTTTCTGGAATTTTATGGGAATTTTCTGAATTTTTGGATTTTTGGGTCAAAAGGGGTATTTTGGGTATTTGGAAGGTATTGGGGGGTATTCTTGGAATTTTTGGTATTTTTGGCTAGGAATGGTCAATTTGAGTAATGTGGAAATGTTTAGGAATGGTTTTGAGGAATTTTGGGTAATTTGGAAATTTTGGAGGGTTTTGGGTAGTTTCAAGGGCATTTGGTAGGGTTGGTGGGTGTAGGGTCCGGGGTCAAAAATTGAAAATTTGGAAAATTGAAGGTTGGGTGGATGTAAGTGAAATGAAATCATTTTTGTTGAGCCATGAAGTCATATCAAGCCCACATGAGCCATGAAGGGACTCATTTGAGGCATTCAGCTATGTTGTTCCTAACCTCTTAGCTGAGGGCTTAGGGTTAAGGACCATCCATGTGAATCACCTACATGAGTCGGGAAGTCAAGTCACGGTATGGGTGTGTTTTTAGGAGGTGTGTGAAAGTGTAGTGCATAGGTGTAGTGTATGTGTAAGTCAGCCCTTTACCGGACCAGAGCCACCTGAGGGCGATCTAAGGCCGAAGAGTCCTATAGGAACTCATCCTTTAAACTTCCACATTTGATTTCGACCCTCTAGGTGATTAGGGGTCTATAGTCGAGTTTGTGGAGTTTGCGGGGAGTTAAGAAGTGGTTTGAATTTCTAAAAGGTGGGTCCCGATTCTAGTCCTCTAAGATAGTCGAAAGGAAAAGCTGAGGCTAGATCCTAAGTACTTAAAGAGAAGAAGAGAAGACCTCATCGAAAATGAGGTCAACAAATGGACCCCCGATAGGTGTGGTGGTGACGGAGCACACCGCACGTATTGGTGTTGGCCGAAGCGATCAACGAAACCAACACGGATGTCCGAGTAACAAACTTAGGACGAAGTAGAAGAATTTCCGTCGGGGAGCGTCGAGTATATCTACGAAGCTGGAGATTCTTGAACTCTCGGCAGGGAAAGGAAAAGGAGGTGAATCCCAAATCACATGATGCGGGAGAATTTCGATTTAGATTTTATTTTATTTCATGTTCGAAGTCACGATGCGTGAGTTTAGATTTCAATTTGGAGTTTCGATTTAGATTGAAGTTTGTCAAGATTAATTTGAAGGAATTTGATTTGAAATGAAAATTGGAATTTTTGAAGTTTTAGATGTAACATCTTCAACCCCAAAAGAAGATCGAATCGATTGAATTGAGTCATTACGATGAGAAAAGATCTCGGAGTAATGTGGTATTGGATGTAAAATCCGTAACCTCAAGAGTTTGATTTGATGTATTTCGGTGCGATAGGAAAGAATCCTAAAGCGAGTGCGATCTTGGATGTAAAATCCTCGACCTCGGGAGTTTGAATTGATGTATTTCGGTGCAATAGGAAGAGAATCCTAAAGCGGTGCGATCTTGGATGTAAAATCCTCGACCCAAAAGTTTGAATTGATGTATTTCGGTGCGATAGGAAGAGAATCCTAAAGCGAGTGCGGTCTTGGATGTAAAATCCTCGACCCAAAAGTTTGAATTGATGTATTTCGGTGCGATAGGAAGAGAATCCTAAAGCGGTGCGGTCTTGGATGTAAAATCCTCGACCCAAAAGTTTGAATTGGATGTATTTCGGTGCGGTAGGAAAAGAATCCTAAAGCGAGTGCGGTCTTGGATGTAAAAATCCTCGACCCGAGAGTTTGAATTGGATGTATTTCGGTGCGATAGGAAAAGAATCCTAAAGCGGTGCGGTCTTGGATGTAAAATCCTCGACCCGAGAGTTTGAATTGGATGTATTTCGGTGCGATAGGAAAAGAATCCTAAAGCGAGTGCGGTCTTGGATGTAAAATCCTCGACCCAAGAGTTTGGATTGATGTATTTCGGTGCGATAGGAAGAGAATCCTAAAGCGGTGCGGTCTTGGATGTAAAATCCTCGACCCAAAAGTTTGGATTGATGTATTTCGGTGCGATAGGAAGAAAATCCTAAAGCGGTGCGGTCTTGGATGTAAAATCCTCGACCCAAAAGTTTGAATTGATGTATTTCGGTGCGATAGGAAGAGAATCCTAAAGCGGTGCGGTCTTGGATGTAAAATCCTCGACCTAAAGGTTTGAATTTGATGTGAGGTTTGATGTGAGATCTGGAAAGATCGAATTTGAAATTTGATTGAGATTTGATTTGAAATTTGGAAAGATTGAATTTGAAATTTGGAAGGATGAGTTTGATTTTGATTTAAGATCTGGAAGATCGAATTTTGAAATTTGAAATTTGACTGAGATTTGAAATTTGGAAAGATGAAATTTGAAGTTTGATCGAGATTGGATTCGAAATTCGATTGAGAATTTGATTTAACATTCTTGTTGATTTTATTTATCCTTTAATGATTAAATTTTATTTTGTTGTTTTATTTAATGTTCATGTGAATTTGGTGTTTGTCATTTTTTTTTAGATTTTTTTTTTTTTTTAGAAAGTTTTCTTTTATCTTTTTTTATTTCTTTTACATTCTTTGTTCGAAGTTCATTTAACTTTAATGGCGTTTCCCGATCAATTTGCACTGAAAGGGTGAAGGCGAAAAATGTGACATGGTCGCTTTCATTCCAATCATTTAGAAGATACATCATACATCTTGATGCGGAATATATTTCATACAATCCATGTAGACTCGAAACGGTGTGTATGATCTTTGTTGATCCATCTAAAGAAGCATACGTCGAAGTCCATGTACGAATAGTGAGATACATGGTCGATAACATCACCTTCCAAGCCATCCTTGGCGAGGATGCCGTATGGATGTACATTGGAGGTGTGATATTTTCCATGTAACTCGCGGCTCGTAGGCGGAGGCTCTCTAGCTCCGGGTGCGAGTCTGGAAATGGTAAGGTATCTTTACGTCGTCCATCCTTACGAGCGTAGCGAAATCCTCTTCTTGGTACTCTACGGTATACGATGCTTGGCGATATACGCTCGGTTACCTTTCGGTATCATGACGGAACCTACGGTAGTGGTATCTTCAACGGCCCTCGGAACTCACACAGGCCGTATCCGGAGGTCGGATCCAGGAACATGATGTTGCACTCGCTCGGGGAAAGGAGCGTGCGGAAAGGCTGACAAAATCATGGTGATCGATGTGTGGGGGTATACGGTCCCACTGCTTGTAGATGTTGATGATGCGGTATTGGGTATGCGATCTGTTGGCGGTACCCTCCATGTTATCGGTCTCTTTACCATTCTCTTGATGGCTAATGGCATCGGGTCCACTTGCCAACGACGGAGTATTCCGGCGGGTTTCCCTTCCTGTCCTCGGCGAAGTTGTAACGACATCCACATTGTATTGTGATTCTTCCTTTCCACGGCATCCATCTCGGGAGCTACGAGTATGTGTTTTCCCTTAGGCGGCTGCTCGGCCGGTCTTTTGAATCCAGGATGCGATCCACGATTTCTTCTTGCTCATACTGCGAGAATACGTCCGTATGTAGCTCGAGGCCCTCAGATATATTGATTCTTCGCCTCCAATTCTTTCGAAGTATTCGAAGGTTTTCTTTTCGACATTTTGCATTCTCTCACGGCTCGTATTCGGAATGATGCGACGGATGGCGAGGCCTTGTGACATATTGTGGGATGTATGGTTCGATCCCTTCGCGTTCTCCTGCATACCTCGGCTCCTCGGGGATGGTGTACGTCGGGACATCCCGGGGTTGCTTCGCAACAAGGTCATGCATCACTGGTGGTTACTATCCGGTGGCGTAGTAGCCTTCTTTCTTCGGTCTTTGTGAGATTTCCCTGGTTCTTTACGGTTATCTAGGAGTTGGCCTCCTTTCTTACGGTTCTGGTGAGCCGGTGTCCTTGAAGTGTATGCGCTGGCATTACGCAGCTGCCTCGTCGTCGTTGATCCGCGGCTAGTTTCGTCGACATCTTACGGATACGGCGATTCTTATTTCTTCGTTGCGTTGCTTTGTGAGAGTAGCTCTCCGAACTTCTTGAATCTCTGTGGGCGCGGCGGCAGCAAGCTTGCCCTCTGCTTGTAGCGACTACGGACTTCATTTTCTTATCTTCTTGAGTATTTGTCTTTCTTCTCTTGTTCTTTGGATTGGTGACTTGGGCCACCCACTTTCATCTTTGCATGTCAGAGGCGATTCTTCTCGGTCGGCCGGGACCCGATCACTTTCCTCGTCTGTAGGCTCTGTGGTGCGAAATCGAGTCGATCTCGATTATCGCTCCATCTTTCACCCTCTTTTCATCGAGTGCGAGGCTTACGCCATTCTTAAAGTTCGAGACCAACCGCCGCTCGACATTTCCTGCGAAAAGACAAGGAAAAGGATCGGGGGCATGTCTAAGAACAAGAACATCGAGAAAATGTTTATTAAAGACATCTTGTTTTATTATTATTTTTATATTTTCAAACTTAACGGGAATGAAGTGGGATAAGATCGAGGTAAGAGATTTTGATTTGGAAAAGAAAACCGAGGAAAATTTTATTATCGGGATTTTATTTATTTTAGCACATTTTTGTTATTTTTGGGTTCGGACCCGGTCATAAGTAATCACTTCACCAGTGCTTCTAGGGATGGAAAGTTCATTCCTTCGAAACATCGAGTAGCGTAATACTTTTTCAAGTATCGTCGAATTGATCGGAAGCATATGTCGTTCTCCTTGGCGATTCACTGAGCTGGTAGGAACCTCACGAGTATGCTGCTCGACCACGAAATGGTCCTTCCCGAGTGGGTTCGAATTTTCCTCTATCTTGCGGTGTGCGAGAATAGGTCTTTTGAGAACGAGAACTAAATCACCGACTTTGAAGGTTCTTGGGCGGACCGAGTTTATCATGAGCTTTGAATCATCTTAGCTTGGTATAATTCTAAATTTTGTTGCGGCTATGAGTCTTTTCCCTTCCGGGCTTTCTAATTCTTCGAGTCGTAATTTGGCGTTCTCTTCTGTCGTGATTTTATTTGCAAGCTGCAGTTACGAGTGAAGGAAGCGTGAACCTCTAAAGGTAACCTTGCCTCGGACCCATACACCGGAGCGTAAGGTGTAGCTTGAGTAGGAGTTACGAAGGTTGTCCGGTAGGCCAGTAAGGCTTCTAACGACTTCTCGTGCCAATTTCTCTTATTGTCGTCTAAAGTCTTCTTTAAAATTTGAACGAGAGTTTTATTAAAAGCCTCGGTAGGCCGTTTGCTCTTGGGTAGTAAATTGTTGAATATCGCCGGTCGATTCAGTGTCTCTGACAAAATTGTTGATTTGTGTGCTTCGAATGCGGCCGATTATACGAGATGATCTGCGCGGCACCCAGAAACGGTATGACAACTTGGTTCTTGAAAAATTGTAGCACGTGATGTGCTTTCACTTCTCTGAGTGGAGCTGCCTCTGCCACTTGGAAAAGTAATGCGCAAGCTGCAGAGAATGAAGCGATGTCCTTTTGACGACGGCGGTTCTATTGGACCCACTATATCCAGGTGCCCCGACATTCAAATGGCCACGATACGATTGTCGGATGTAGCACATTTGGAGGTTGGTGTAGAACCCTCCGTGCACTTGGCATTGGTGACGGCTCTTGGCGATTTCCATGCGGTCGGTCATCATCGAGGGCCGGTAGTACCACTAGTCTTTTAATTTTTATTTTCATCTTTGGACCCAGTGGTGAGCGCCACGAGTCTGAATGCACTTCCTTAACAATTTCGCGGGCTTCGGACCCGCTTAGGCACCTTAGCCACATTTAATCGAAAAGACGCACGTATAATGTATTGTTTATTAATGCGTAGGACGGGAGTTCTTTTCTTGATACGATGGGCTAGCGACCTATCGTCACGGTAGTTTTCTGTTTGCGAGGTAATTTATTAATGGTGTCGCCGATCTCATGTGTTTTACATTCTTGTTGCAGTTGATTCTTTTTCCTTTTCGATTTGCGTATCATGTCGATGTCCAATTTGTGATAGGACACAGCGTCCAGTGAGCGACACTTCCACGATTCATCTTGCAAGCGAGGCAAATTCTTTTGCGAGACGGGCTAAAGCATCTGTTAAAGCATTTTCTTTTAAGAGAATTTTGTAGATTGTCACATTTGGAATGCTGTTCAACTAATTTGTATGGCATCTTGGAAGTATTGTTCGAGTCTTGGCTTTAAAATTACATCTTTGTCCGTGATCGTTGAATGATTAGCTGTGAATCCCGTAGATGTTGATGTCTGTTATCCCCATTTGAATAGTTAATTCCGGTCCCAATTATGAGGGCTTCGTATTCGCTTCGTTGTTTGTACACGGCTACGTCAGTGGTAGGAGTATCTTAACATCCCCGCTCCGGTGTTATAAAGATTAGCCCGATTCAGCCTTGCGGGCACTATCACTTGCGATTCTTCGTCTTTGTCCGTGAAGATGCTCAGTCGAAATATAATTCCCAACGTCGATCATCGAGGTCTTCTAGATTCATTATTTGTTCATCGGCAAGTCGTCATTGAGAGGAGATTCTGCCGGCAAAGGGTGTCTTTGCGAGGAAGTACGCTAAGACTTGTCCCTTTACGGCACGAAGAGGCACGAAAGTTATATCAAATTGCAATAATATCATTGACCATCGGCAAGTCTGCCGGAAAGCGTCGGACGAGTCATCGAAGTATTGCGATGGATTAAACTTCGAGATCGGAGTTGACCTTATGAGAAGCATGTAATGCACGAGCTTTTGAGCGGCGAAGATCGAGGGCGAACAATGCTTTTCAATTGCGGGATACCTTATTTCCGTCGGCGATGGCGACGGCTTAAGTAGTAAAGAGCATTTTCTTTACCCTCATCATTGACTGAGGTCTAACGGAGGCTCAGAGAGAAGTCGTCCCAAGCCGCGGTGTAAAGTATCGGCGGTCTACACGAGGCCAGGGCTGCTAGGACGGGAGGTGTCATTAAATATTGTTTAATGTCTTCGAAGGCCCTACGGCATTTCTCTTCCCAAATAAATTTGGCGTCCTTTTTAACTAGTGCGAGAAAGTGACACTACACGACGGGTTCGAGATAAAGCGTCGAAGATATGCCGGCTTCCCTTGAAAAGATCGTAGTTGTTTTAAGGTTTTGGGAGGCGGCATTTCTAAGATGGCTTTAATCTTCTCCGGATCGATTTCAATTCCACGATGTCGGACAACGAATCTAAGAATTTCCGGAGGTGACGCCGAAGGCGCATTTAAGGGATTCATCTTAAGGTTAAATTGTCTTAATCGTTCGAAAACAATTCTCAGAATCATACGAGTGGTTGTCCTTTACTTTGCTTTTGATGACCACATCGTCCACGTAGCATTCGACTTGATTGTGGATGAGATCATCAAAAATTCTTGTCATTGCTCTTTGGTAGGTTGCTCCTGCGTTCTTCGATCCGAATGGCATCACGTTGTGTAGCGGTATACTCCGATCGGCGTTCACGAATCTTTGTAAGTTTTTCATCTTACGGAGCCATTTTTATTTGGTTGTATCACGAAGATCCATCCATGAACGAGAATATTTCGTGTGTTGAAGCGATGTCGATCATTAATTGCAGGATCGGTAGAGGGAATTCGTCTTTTGGACATGCCTTGTTTAAATCTGCGAAATCCACACAAATTCGATCGACCATTCTTCTTTACGGCTGGTACCACGTTGGCTAACCAAGTCGGGTATTGTTCTTCACGGACAAATTTAGCGTCTATTAACTTTTTAACTTCGTTGCTATGACTTGTTGTTCGATTTCTAGACGCATTCTTACGGGACCTTGTCGACTGGAACGAAGTAGGGTCCACTCTAGTTTATGGTTGCGACCTACGGGAGCTAAACACAGCATCTCATCGTAGCTCCGAGCAAAGCAGTCTTTGAATTCCATTAATAACTTGATTATTTCTTTGGAGTCTTCTTTATTGAGTAAAGAGCTAACAAAGGTAGGTACTGAGCTCTTCGCTAGTACCTAAGTTAACTTCATTAACTCATCCATTGTAGATTTGATTTCTTCTTCGAATTCCGGTGGAGCGTCTCCAATTTGTAAATCTTCGAGTTCGTCAGTAGTTTCCATGCGGTTTTCATTAGATTCGCGAGTGACAACCAAGCGAAATTCGGTATCATCGGCTGATCTCTCGTGCTAAATCCGAGACCATGCTTTGAGTTGGGTGGACGGCCGGAGTTATTCCATAAATTTTCAAAACGTTGTGATTGACCTTTTGTCCATTTGTCGAGGTAAGAAACCACTGTTGAATTAAATTTTGAACACGGGGAGAGTACCGCTCGAAAGGCAATTCCATTAATTCGATGAAGTAGCATCTTCGAATTGTACATTATTTTCGAGTTTTGGAGGAAGAAGCACCACGGTAGAATTTGATTGGTTTTGCACCGCCGCTACGTACCTCTTTGACCTCCATACCCTCGATCTTATTAGAATGGATCGGGGTCAGGGTCATAGTATGTACATAGTGGTTAATCTTCTCGTACATCGATTTATATTCTTCGTTTCTTTCATCTTCGAGAGGGATTTTGAATTGCGGCTTCTTCGACTTATTGTCGTTGCTTCTTGTTTGATTTCTTTTTCTTCTTCGAGCTATCTTCCCGATCGACATTGATGGTTGGTTTCCTCTGTCCGATTGTCCTAATGTCTATGCCACGACCTCGTCCCCGGCCTCGACCTCGGATGCGAGTCGTGGAGAAACCTTCACCATCTCGCGTAAGGGAGTGGTGAGTGAGCTGTTGGACTAGAATTTCGGGTTCTTCTTTGTCCCGAACTTTCTTTGCTTCATTTGTTATAGTATCTGCGGGAAGATCGTTTTCTTCGGTGGTGCATAATAAAGCTGCATCCTCGTGGATTCCAATTTCATGTACGGAGAACGGTTGTAAGTCACCTTTGATGCGGCTTTGTTCCCCTCCATCGTAGTACTTGATGCAACGATGTAGAGATGATGGTACCATCCTGTTTTCATGTATCCATGGTCGGCCAGGTAGAGCGTTGAATGACGTTTCGAATCGATTATGTGAAATTTCGCGGTTGTCTTTGCTAAGTCACCGGTCTTCATTAACGGCGTTATTGAGCGAGGGCTCTTTCTCCTTTACTGGTTGAATCCTCTTAATAACATTTTGTCCGCCTCGAGCTCGCAGAGCATCAATTTCCGAGTATCTTTAGCGTTCGAAGATTCATTATATTGATTGATGCTCCTGGATCACCAATACTGCGGAGAGTGTAAATCTTCAGATTGTATGCTTGAAATGTACTGACGGTCGGTTGTGATCTGCTATTCCGAAGTAGTAGGTCGTCGTACGTGAAGGTAACACCTCGTTTGTTCCTTTAACGAGCAAACCTCATCTAAGGACTCTCGGCCATTTGAGCTAGCGAATTTCGGATCGAAGTAAGGCCTTGATCGGAGCTTCTCTCATCTCCTTTGATAAGATGAGAGCGTCGTAGATGCTCGGTTTGGTGGTAGTTTCCTAAGATGGGCTAGCACGTTGTAGTCCACTTTGTTTTCATGTGTCTCTGCTTCTTCTCGAATGGGTATTTCTTCTGCCGGGGTTGGTTCTTCACGAACGACCACACTGCTTCCTTTGTCTTTTGGACCCATTCTCGGAGGTAGAACTTTTCCACTCCTTAAGCTGACTTCTGTAATTTCTTCTGAATCTATTGTTGAGCTTGCCGGTGTCTTTTCTTGAATTGGAATGACAGATTCTTCCGGATTAGCTTCGAGTGCGAAGGCTCTAGCTTTCTATCGTTGGAGCTCCTCGAAACTCACGAGATAGATTCGTTGCTTGTTGAACTCTCGTAGCCTCCTTGATGGATGTCTTCTTCGTTATTGTGATCGTCGAGATCGTGTATGATTTGAGAATTGTTATTTGTATCGGAATCGACGTCGGATTATCGTTAGTTACGTAATCGTTAGAAACGATCAAAACGTAGCCAACGCCATCACCCTTATCATTATATGATCCCACCGAAGTGAGTAGATAATCATACGAGTCGAGGGTTCGAGGGATTTCTCCCCGAATCGGAAACAACTATCTTTAGGATAAGCGGCCCCTAGTCAGCCTTAGGTGCCTCGGTCCTCTCTTCTTCGTCGATTTTCTTCTTCTCTTCGATCGTCTCTGTTGAGGTGGTTCTTCACATCGCGAGTGATAGTACCGGCTTAACGGGTTTCGAACTACGAATTGAAGCTCGCACCGAAGCGGTTTGGATCTTTGTCTAAAATCTTTTCGAAGACCTCGTCCGAGCGGTAGTCCATCCATCGTCGGTCGTATAGGGATCTATCGGAATGATGGGATCGATCGAGATAACATTGACGGAACCTCCTTTACGGGGTTCCTTCATGTGCTCCTTCGGGATCGTTATATTCCTTTCACGCGAGGTTGTCGTTGAGCCAACTTTTGAAGGTAATGCAATCTTCATTTTGTGTCCGAAGCATTTGGTGGTAAGGGCGAAAGTTGGGATCACCCTTCTTGTTGACTTCCTGCTGGTCTTTTAGGCTGCGGCGGTGGAAATCCGGAGTCTTCATCGAGCTACGGAACATTTTTAGCTGCTTGCTTCATTCTTGAACGGATATTCTGCGCTCAAAAGCTCCCTTAATGTACGTTGCGGACGAGGCGGTTGTTCGTATTGCGGAGATGAGTGATAGGCTGGGCCGGGGTTCTTGGTAATTCTGTTGTGGTTTTTGCGGCCGTTACGGTGGTATTTGCATCGGTTGCTTGCCTTTGTCAGCTATCTGCGACGATCCGGATTTCTTTTTAAAAGTCTTTACGGGCTTTTGTTTGTCGATCTTGTCGGTGAAACTTAATTGCTTCGCCTCTTCTTGCAAGCTTCAGGCCTTGCTTAACAACTTCTCGAAAGTCTTAATAGTAAATCCCTTGAGGAGAAGTGCTTATCGGGCCATGGATGCTTTTTAGCAAAATGCCGACTGCATCTTTGTTCTTGCGGTTGTGGTTCACACTTCATGCTTAAGTTCCTCAGTCGGAGTATGTAATCCACCAAAGTTTCATTCGGCTTACGCTTCTCTACCACTAAATCACCTATAGTGATGTGGTGTTGAGCTCCGGCGAATCGCTTGATGAAGAGGTTCTCTAGCTGCGAGAATGTCTTAGCAGAACCGTTTGGTAATTACGCATACCGGTCGAAGGCGATTCACGACGGGCTGGCGACGAGCTGTCGGAAGAGTAGTGCATCGCTCCGCCGGCATTGCAACAAGCGGCACGAAAGTGTGCTACATGCTTGTCGAGGGTTCCGGTTCCATCGAAGGTCTTAAACGAGAGGTGGTACGAAGCCTTTCGGGTATTGGACGGCGTCGAATTCTTCGGGGTAAGGTCTGCCCGTCCGAATGGATGTCCCGCTCTTTGATTGTGCTAAGGCTTCTCGCACCTGTTGTTCTACCGAGTTCTTGATATCCTTTTCGGGAATCATACTTTGTGTTGTATCCTTTTTCGGTGATCATCCCCATGTGACGGACGTAATCTCCTTTCCTCCGTCTCTGATGTGAATGACCTGCTGGAGGTGTTTCCCTTTGTGGTTGTACTTGACTGCGGAGAGTGGCCGGAGCTACGGCCATCTCTTCCATCCTTTTCGCCATTTGAGCGATCGTGTCGTCTTTCTCTTGAAGGCTGTCTTCTCATCGGTTACGGCTCCTCTCTTTCTGCGAGCTGCCGGGAGCACCTTGCGAAGGCGATGAAGCTCGTGTCTCGACCATGTTGATTTACGCGTATTCGTCGTCCATAAATTCCGATGAATCAATCTCGTCTCCGAACTTTTCTTCTCTTTCCTTTGCCGAGCGTCGGATATCGGTTCTCGACTTCTCCATGGCATCTTCTAGCGGGGCTTTACGTGTGTCTTTGTTGTTGTCGTGTGATAGGCTGCAGGGTCCCTTTCTCGCGAGTCCCCTTCATCGCGGTAGCGCTTTCTTCAGATTCGAGTCTCATGGCAAGACTTTCTTTCTCGAGCTGCTTGTTTCGATCTCGAGCTTGCCGGTGGTGGGACGCCATACCATCCTTACGGCGGCGGAAGGTGCTAGGACCGGATGGTGCGTCGGCCGAATCTTTGGAAGGTGGTATCCTCACTGTCGCCAATCTGAGACGACAACGGGCGGACTAGCCTTCATTCTTTTACTTGGCTTTTACTGTCATGATGGCGGGTTCTGCTCGGGGCCCGAGACGGGATTTGGGCGGCACCCGCCCTATCCTCCGTAGAATTTCGATACGGGGCGGTTTTCCTTCTTTCTTAACTTTACTACAAAGTTTGCGGTCGACAACCGAGCGTAGTTCTAGTTCTTTTCTTGCGGCTATCGTTGTAATATGCGAAGTTCTGTGGTAATTTGGCGGCAATCTTGCGAATGTTTTCTTCATCTTCTGCGGCGGAGAGGGGATGAAACCTGCTCCCTCCCAAGAGTGGTATGTATTCGGGCGGTGGTGTATATTACGGCGGTTACGGAATTTCTTCTAGGAAAGCGATTTCGGCGGCCACAGCTTCTTTAGCGATCCTTACATTTGTTTCTTCTGCGGGTCTTTGTTAATGACGGAATTCTTGAGCTCGGACCCGATCTCGAAAACGAGAAGGTCTTACGGGAAGATGCATGCCCTCCACGGTAACGGGTCCATCATAATCTTGGATTTCTTTCCCCTTTGATTTGGCAAAAGTCGGGGCGGGTGCGGAAACGACTAGACCGGTGGGGGTAGAAAGAACGGTCCTCCTGTGGACATCGGTACTCCTCTTAGTCGGGATCCTTTGCGAGAGGAGGAATTCTTGGGTTGACTGGAGTTGAATTGACGAGCGGCTCTTCGGCTTCGGGTACCTTGTTCATCGGTGCGAAGAGGGAGACGTTGGTGACCTTGACGTTCGTGTTTTCAAATCCTTGTCCAAATCGGATGATTCCATTGTCGGGCGACTCATCCTTATAGACGGCGAGGTCCGGTCCGATTGGTGAAGGAGAAAATCGGTTTCGGGGCTTCCATTTCTGCGGGGTAGATTACGAGTTTGTCGGTCCCGAGTTATGCTTCTTTTCTTTAGGACGAAAAGAAAGGAATTGAAAGAGTCCGAACTCATTCATGTTCATGTATTTATAAAAAGGAATCACTTATTAAAGGGTTTGTTTATTTAGAACGGAGTGTTGAAAGGTGTAGAGAAGGTAAAGAATGCGAATCGGAGTTGGAAAGGAAAAGAGAGTCTTAAGCGAAGACTTCTCGACTCGAAGGATCACTCCTAGCCTAACACCTATTGGGGGTCCACCCCACCTCGGAAATGAGGTAAAAGGATCTCGGAACCTCTGCTGTTTAGGGGTGTACTAAACGGTGGCTCCTAAATCGAGGGAATGTTGGTTATACTTGTTCGAGGTAGAAATGAACACAGTATTCCAACGGAAAGAAGGGTAGTTTGATCCTTTAGGGACATGGATACACTACCGATTTTTGAAGAGCAGAATTATTTGATTAAAATGGAGAGAGGAACTTGTCCCCAGCGGAGTCGCCAGAAATATGTCGGCATTTTTTTAGGTTATATGCTTTATTTTGAAAAGGGGGTCGCCTACAGAAATATGTCGGCGTATTTTTTAATTTAATTTAAATAAATAATTTGAAAAGTAGTATTTTATTTTGAAAATAATTTTAAATTTGAAAATTTTAAGATATGAAATCAAGCCGATCTCGCATCTCGAATAGTTTATATAAACGAGCGCCGCACCTGAGCCAGTGTATACTATCTGAAGAATAGACACCTTGCTTGATAATGGGGCTCGATTAAATAAACTAGAAAGGTTTGTGACATCCGTTTGGTACTGCGAACCAATTTTATAAGCCGACAAATTCCACCTTAATATGAAACTATTAAACGGGGTTTATATTACAGGGTTCTTAAAGTTCCCTATAAAGGCGAGCCACATAGTTAATTACATCTTAAGTGACGGGAATCACCTAAGAAAACTCTCGATAATAATCGATAATTCTGCTCTCGAGAATTTGAAAGTTTAAGTTTTCGAGGGTTGAATTTTGGAATTTCGATAGGGAATGGATCGAATTTGGAACATTTTATTTTGGAAATTCAAAGGAAGAAAAGTAGGAGAAATTACGGATTCGAAGCGAACTTCGGTAATTTCCCGACTATCCTATTGTTTGGCTTAGACTTAGGAAAGTCCTAATGTTCATTTAATGTTTTAATCTTGCCGATTTTAATTAGTTAGGGCTTATATTTATATGATAGAATCATACAAATTGCACAGAAGATATGAGGGTTTATGTCGTATCGGACGACTACCTCGGAATCCTAAGACCGGTTAGGGCTTAATTTGCAATGCAAATGCCTAACGAAGAGTTGAGGATTTATGTTGCACTAGGCGAAACTACCTCGAAGTCCTATGGCTTTGTTATTTAATTCTAGGAAAGTTTTGCTTGAAGTAGGTTCGAGTTTCTTGACGACGATGGTCGTCTTTGCCTACCATGCTCAGAGCTCCTTGTTGTTGCAGAGGTTTAGTTTTAGAAGTCATAAATCGGGAGATGAGAGAAGTGTTTGGTTTAGAGAAGTCTTAATTTCCAAGTGTTTTTTTTTATATTTTAATTAAAACAGATCTTAAAGTTGATAAAACGAGAACCGATTAAGATCCCGCGGTTCCGTCATCCCGGCACCGTTATTTTCATCGAATTCACTTAGTCCGAGATGAATTTGCTAAGCTCGACTAAATGAGTTCCGCACTTTCATTTAGACCAGTGGGAAATCCCGTTAGCAACACGTGGGTTACATCATCGAAGGTATTCCGATCATTCAACGAGACGTTTTAATTTAGTTGTAATTGTAGTTTTGTGTTTTGTTTGTGATTAAATTTTGAGTTGTCTTATATTTTGAAATGTTGTGGAGGTGAATTTTATCTTGTAGTGTCTTTTAATTTAGTTATGGGTTTCGGTTTTGGTTTACGTCCTAAAGGTGTGGGTTTTCATGCATGTTGTTGTTTATCGTACGAAAAATAAATGCGATGCGATTAAATAAATTGCTGATAAAATAAATTGCGATAAAATAAAAGCGTACACGGAGGGTCTTCCAGTCATCCGACATTGCACTTAAAACACGATTTAGAATATTTAAGCGAGTTCTTTAGGTAAAGGCTAAGGGAAAGGTTTATGGTTTTCTGCCAAGTTCATAATCCTATAGCTAGTCATTTCCTATGACGTCTAGGTTCTTTGTGTTTTTGGTTTGCAGACGATTTTCTTCATCGAAGAACGATTAAGTTCGATTGTTCTTGTAAATATCTATATCATGTTGAGGAAGTGCTTAAGAAGAATCTTAAACATCTTTTCGATATTTCTAGGATTGTTTTAAGTCCGAATGAATTTAATTGTGTAAATGAATCGATCGTCAAGGTTTTCGAGTTTTGTTAACTTGCTTTCGGTGAGCTAGGACATTTGAATGTCACATAAGTGAAGTAACATTTCGTTTTAATGTTATTTAGGAGTTATAATAAACTAAGGCTCCTAAGGGCAAAATGATATTTAATGATTTGTGATTCGAATTTAAGTTCAAATTAATGATTTAAATTTGGAATAGTGTTGAGTTATTTTAGATTTATTTCTTCG
>JAKZJZ010001034.1:0-32874 GCA_022702705.1 Papilionanthe hookeriana x Papilionanthe teres | reverse complement strand
TCGAGGGCACTCAGGGAATACAACAACTAGTTCTCCTCTTCTGTAGCGACTCTCAGCATCGTAATAAGCTCTCTCATAATCAGAGTGTGCAAGTCTCGTACTTCATAAAATGAATTGATTCTAGCAGCACTGAAATCAACCAAAAATCCTCTCACCTTGATTGGTGCATCTTCTATCGCTGTCAGATTGGCATAGAATTCTTTAACTACTTCAATGAGCGGCTCATTTATGGTGTAACGAAGTTCTCACATCCACTTTCCTTGATTATTCGTTCCACTTCTCCTCCAGGATTTTTAAAAACTTGATCTTGAATGCATTTCCTGGCTTGAATGTTGTGATAATATCTTGACTGTGCCCTTGCATTCACAAATCGGTTTTCGTCATAATCCAATCGTCTTCTTTGTCGCGAGCCATTTTTTTCGATCTATGAAATTCACAAAAATCTTAACTAATCTCCAAAATATTACTAAAATGGCTTCCTAATGTTACTAAAATCAATCTAAATCAAATTCCATGAATTTCTTCCAAGTCTTTTCTTCACATTTCAAAATTTTCCCAAAATCCTCAATGTAGCAGAAATTCATGGTGAAAATAAAAAATTTTTACATCGGAGTGAAGCTCTTACCATGGGAAGATGAAATCTGGCGTTAAAATGTCTTGAAATCGCTCTAAATCCCAGATCTATCAAGCCCTAGGTTGGTTTTTCGAAGTTTTAAGGAAGGGGATGATGATAGTGTCGGTTGACCGGTCAAAATATAGTACATTTCGCGATCTCGCTGTCGGCAAGAAATTTCTCGCTGTTGGCGAGCTAATTAATTCACCAAGGCCAAAGTTTCGAGAAAATCTCGCCGTCGGCGGGATTTCCGAATTTTCAAAAATTTTTATGTTTTCAATTATGTTCAATTTAATTAAGCCTTGTTCTAATGTTTGGTCACTTAATTTGATATATTTTTTAAGATTAGATATTCTACTGACTTATATAAGGTTTACACAACACAAACATTATAACTTTTATAAATGAAATCCATGAACTTACAAACTTGAAATACCACAAAACTAACAATTGACTTTGAAAATTAACCAAAACACATCTAACTCAGCATTGCAATCCATACCACAATACTCTAAATGCGAGACTAAACAAACAACATACAATCTCATATAAACGAGAGATTAACTTCGTAAAATCCAAATTATATTAAAAAACTAAGTTCAAATCAACACACATAAATAAAATAAGGATAAATCTCTGCTACTCATTGGAATCTGAACTAACTTCTTCCCGGATATTCCCAATAGATTGTAGATGCACAAATAGATTGTAGAAAGGCCTGAAGGGGAATTCATCTGTAGAATCTTCTTCAATCCACCCCTTTTGTCTCAACAGTCGTATGAAACTTGCCTCCAGATGTCCTGAATGATCGAAATGCTCCTTCAATCTCCGATCCATGTGATCGAATAAATCGAGAGATATTATCAATAGAATTCATCACATTCTGTAATTCCTTCTCCAATCCTTTAATTTTTCGTAGAATCAGGTTAGTTCGATCAGTCAAAGGCCTGATTAAAGTATTGTTTTGAGATGCTTGATCAGAGATAATTGTTATATCATCATTGTTATCCAAAGTAGGAAACATATCTGTCGGATCTAATGGTTTCCAGGGTAACAACACTTTTTCCCAAGCTTCGTAGAAAACTTAGTACTGACTACATAAAGCAAAAATTGTTGATGGGTGTACGAGTCCATGAATCGATCCATTCACGATTAATCCTAATGCGGACTTCGCGATGATAGATCCGACATCGATAGGTAATCCGGATTGAATACGGTAATTTAAAATTGTGCATTCCTTCGAGACTTTGTTTACCCTCATAGTGGGTAATAATTTTGACGAAATAAAGAAATGCCGATGCTTTGAGACGGGGTTAAGAAGTGATGCGAGAAAAACTTACATACCGTCTTCTCGTATTTCCAGTCATCAGGTTCGTTGGTCAGATATCGATATATCTCATTTAAGTTGTATCTTGTCGGAACAAAATTTGAATAGTGGCAAACAGGGGTATTTTCAATCTAGTATAATTCATTGATTCGAGAAGGAGTGAAATTTACCCATCTGCCTCTTACGTAAACACTTCCATTATGGATCGCATGCAGATTAGAGTAGAATTCCTTGACTATCGGAATGACGACGGCGGATGTTGTGTAGCATAATACCTCCCAATGTAGCTGAACAATCATTTCTTCAATTGTTGTCGTTGAATTCTCTGCTCCTCTGTTTATGAATCCTCTTTCTTTAATCAGTTGCTTCTTCATCAAAACTTTGTTGAATAGTCGCTGAGCCTCAGAACTGACGAACTTTCGTCGGTTAAACACTCCGGATTTCGTGGTTTCTAATGGGTTGGGGGCCATTATGGATTGTTTTGGAGGGGCTCTATTCGTTTCTAGTGAAGGAATGGTGTAAATAATGAGTTCTAAACGTTTTGTAGTGAATATTATAGGTTAGAACCGCCCAAAACTGCAAAATAACTCTTAAAACCCACTTTTTAACTATCTCGCCATCGGCGGTAACGATCTCGCCATCGGCGAGCTAGTTAATACTTTAAACTGAATTTGGGTGCGCCGATCTCGCTGTCGGCGGGATTGATCTCACCGTCGGTGAGATTAGGTAAATTGCCCAATTTACGCTCCGGTCCGAATATTTTCTGATTTCTTCGTATAGATTCAAATTTGTGATGATTTTAAAAAGTAAAATGAGTAGTAGAATTTATTCTATATTTTAATTTTCAATAACATTAGTAAATAGATCATAATTAATAACTACTATGGGTTGCCTCCCATAAAGCGCTTAGTTTAGCGTCGTCAGCCCGACCTAATTTAGTTAGTAATCAGGTTGACTGAACATTAAAACCTCTTTAAAATTTGATCTTCTCCCTTCAAAATAAGGTTTTAATTTGTGTCCATTTACTTTAAATCTATGCCCAGTTTTTGGATCTTCAATTTCTATAGTTCCGTATGAAAATATTTGAGTTATAGTGAAAGGCCCTAACCATCGAGATTTCAATTTCCCGGAAAATAATTTCAATCTTGTATTATAAAGCAAAACTTCTTGTCCGGCTCAAAATTCTTCGGGTTAATCTTCGATCATGCCATAATTTCATTTTTTCTTTATAAATTCTATCATTATGATAAGATTCATTTCTTAATTCTTCTAATTCTTTCATTTGCAATAATCTCTTCTCACCGAGCTTCTTTCGGATTGTAATTAAATTCTTTAATTGTCGATAAGCTTTATGTTCTAGTTTAACTAGTAAGTGGCAAGTCTTTCCATAAATAAGCCTGTAAGGAGTCATTCCAATCGGAGTTTTATAAGAAGTCCTGTATGCCCATAATGCAGTGTCTAGTCTTATAGACCAATCCAATCTATTAGGGTTTACGATCTTTTCTAAAATACGTTTAATTTCTCGATTAGAAACTTGGCTAATCCATTTGGTTTGTGGATGATAAGCGAGTTGATATCTTATGAATAATGTTAAATTTTTCTACTAGTTTGTGAATATATTTATTTCTAAAATGAGATCCTCCGTCAGTGATAATCACTCTCGGCATTCCAAATCTAGTAAAAATATTTTTCATTAGAAACTTTGAAACACTCTTAGCATCACATCGAGGTAAAGCTTGTGCTTCAATCCATTTAGAAACATAATCAATAGCAACTAATATATATGAGTTTCCAAATGAAGGAACAAATGGTCCCATAAAATCAATCCCTAAACATTAAATATCTCAACTTCTAATATATAATTTAGAGGCATTTCATTTCTTCTAGATATATTACATACTCGTTGGCATTTGTCGCAAGTTCTGATAAATCTATAAACATCTCTAAAAAGAGTAGGCCAATAAAATACAGATTGTAAAATTTTATAAGCAGTTTTATACGATTCCAAAATATCCTCCAAAATCGGAATCATGACATTTCTGAATGATTTGTTTTGTTTCTTCATAAGGCACGCATCTTCTAATTATAAGATCCTTACATTGCTTATATAAATATGGTTCATCCCAAAAATATGTTTTAGCATCATGAATGAATTTTTTCGTTGTTGCAAAGTTAACATAGGTGGTAAAATATCACTTACAATATAATTTACTATATCGGCATACCATGGTATTTTCCACTCATTTATATTATATAGTTGTTCGTCGGGAAAAGCATCGGTAATTTCATTATACGGTGTCAGATAATTCATTATATTCTAGCCTTGATAAATGATACGCAATTTGATTATCGAGTTCTCTTTTTGTTAATGATTTCAAAATCAAATTCTTGCATTAGTAATATCCATCTAATTAATCTTGGTTTGGAATCTTTCTTTTGCATTAGATATTTAATAGCGAGTGTGATCGATATGCACTGATACATTTAGTTCCGATTAGATAAGGCCTAAATTTATCAAAAGCATAAATAATTGCTAATAGCTCTTTTCGATAATTGTATAATTCATTTCGGCATTATTAAGAGTTTTACTAGCATGGTATATAACTTTGAAAATTTTATCATATCTTTGCCCAAGTCTTGCTCTTATAGCATAATCATAGCATCACACATAAGTTCGAATGGTTTCTCCCGATCGAGTGAAACTATTATAGGTGTTGTGATTAATTTATCTTTTAATAATTCAAAAGCATTTAGGCATTCAGTTGTGAATTCAAATTTCTTGTCCTTTTCTAAAAGTTGACATAGAGGTTTAGTAATTTTTGAAAAATCTTTTATGTAGCGTCTGTAGAATCCAACATGTCCAAGAAAACTTCTTACCCCTTTCACTGTAGTAGGAGGTGGTAATTTAGTTATTACTTGAATTTTTGCAGAGTCTACTTCCATGCCATTTTCTGAAATTTTATGCTCTAATACAATTCCTCCTACAACCATAAATTGACATTTCTCCCAATTTAGAACTAAGTTAGTTTTCTCGCGAGCCTTGTTGACCTCATTTTTGATGAGGTCTTCTCTTCTTCTCTTTAGTACTTAGGATCTAGCCTTAGGCTTTTCCTTTGACTTATCTTAGAGGACTAGAATTGGGACCCACCTTTTAGAAATTCAAACCACTTCTTAACTCCCTGCAAACTCCACAAACTTGATTGTAGACCCCTAATCACCTAGAGGGTTGAAATCGAATGTGGAAGTTTAAAGGATGAGTTCTATAGGACTCTTTGGCCTTAGGAGGCCTTACAGGTGGCTACAGTGCAGTGAAGGGGCGACTTACACACACACTACACTTACACACTACTACACTACACTATACACTACACTTTCACACACCCATACCTAACTTGACCTCCGACTCATGTAGGTGATTCACATGGATGGTCCTTAACCCCTAAGCCCTTGGTAAGAGGGTTAGGAACAACATAGTGAATGCCTCGAATGGGTCCCTTCATGGCTCATATGGGCTTGATATGGCTTCATGGCTCAACCAAAATGACTTCTTTCCACTTACATCCACCCGATCTTCAATTTCCCAAATTTTCGATTTTTGACCCAGGGACCTACATGCACTGCAACTACCCAAAACCACCGAAATTACCCAAATTTCTCAAAAATTTCCAAATTATCCAAAATTCTCCAAAATCATTCCCAAACATTTCCACATCACTTAAATTGATCATCCATACCCAAAAATACCAAAAATTCCAAGAAAACCTCCCGATACCCTCCGAATACCCAAAATACCCCTCTTGACCTAAAAATCCAAAAATTCAGAAAATTCCCAGAAAATTCCAGAAAATCCCAAATATTCCCGATTTCATTTTGTCCAACTACACCATGGGCCAATTTTGTCAATTTACCCTACTTTTGTCAAAACCCCGATTTGACCCATTTTAACCACTAAGTGAACCCGATGTCGAACCAAACCTACCCAATTGACCCCAATTTTGGTCGATTCAATTCTAAACTTCAATTCAATATTCCCGAATACCAATCTAGACCAAATCCAAGTCCAATTTGATTGACATTTGGATCAATCTCACTTTTGGCCTTAAAGCCCGATTTGGACCCATGACCCGAACCTAACCGAACTCACCCGATTCAATTCAATTAACCCCAAATCTTTTCTAAATCTTCCTTAACATTCCCACAAACAAAATACTAACATGATTTGCCCAAAATTTAGACCCAAACCCCACTCAAGCTCAACCCGAAGTTAAAAGGCCCGATTTTGACCTGAACCCGAGCCTAACCCGAAATGAGCCCGAACCCCAAAATCAAAGCCCAACCAAAGTCAAAACCTCTTTGAAACACTCCCATAAACATTTCTCAACATTGATTTTACATCAATTTCAACCCTAGCCCAACATTAGCCCAACTTGGCCCACTTGGACCTACATAGGCCCACTTACCGAATAAACCCGAATTCGAAGCCAATTCGACTCCAAATCACACCAAATTGATTCCAAGCCCTTCATAGAACATCCACTAAACCAATTATGACATTTATTTGACAAAGTTCTTCACAAAATCTTTACCCAAATGCCCATCCTAAAATCAAAAAGCCCATTCCCCTTAAACTTTCCTAAAAGCCCACTTCACCACATTCAAAAGCCCAAAATCCATCCAAAGCCCACATGACATTTCCATTTCATCATCCATTTAATCAAAATCATCCCTAAGTTTCAAAATTCATCGATTAAACCATTCCAAATCAAGCTTCATACAAATTTTCATCAAAATATCCAAAAATTCTTAAAACCCGTTTTCATGAAATTGACTCGAAGCTTTTCACGAACCAAATGAGCCATGAGCCATTCACGAAGCCATATGAAGCCATGAAAGGTTTGGCATGTGACCATGCCATTAATGGCAAAAGGAGGAGGCTCCTTCTAACCATCTCACTAAACAGTCATTAGCCTTAAGCATGTTTCCACACTTAACCATGATTTAATCCGAATCATTCTTGGATAGAGGACATCACCACCTCTTGACCGGCTAGCCTAGCTGATCTTCTCGGCCCGAGACCGGCCATGGGGAGGTGAACCCAGCCCAAACCAATGGGTTGACCAATTTAGAGCCAAAATGACCTCTCCCCAATTCCATTTTAATTCGAAGCACTTTACACATGGCGAATGCCGATTGACTTGCACAATCCTCGAGCCACGACCTCACACGGTCCAGAGGGTGACCCATGCCTGCAGGCCAGTAGCCTGGATCGCGGGAAAACACCATGGCCGAGACCTTGGGAGGAGCCGAAGTTTGGAATTCCCACTTGTTGAGCTGCCCCATGCACGAATGGTCACTATGGCTGTTCTTCTCCTCACAGAGCGGCTGATCCCATGCCTCGGCTCCCCACTGGAAGGCTCTCAGGCCTCTCTATTTAAACCCCTCACCCTCGCGGCCATGGAGGAGAGTTGCACGAGCCTTGCCGAAACTGCGCCAAAATTGTTCCGAACCCTTCTCCACCCTTAGAGCCGGTTGATCCCCGGTGTCGATTTGCCTAATCACCAGTGATAAAATCCGATTTCCCAGCTGAAATTCCACCGCAAACCGGGACACTTCTCCGCGGTGAGCCGATTCCCAGAATTGATTGGTTCTACACCTTCACCGGACCGAGGGAAGGTGTCCAGCAGCAAAAGCCCCATCTCCGAGGCCACCCGGTTGCTCCGGCCTCCAAGCTTTGTGATCGGGCTTGGTCGAAATCACATCTAGACGATTCACCGAGACCGGGAGACTTCATGCGGAGCTTGCGGGATCCAATCGAAGGTGCAACAACTCTCGGATCGAAGCCACACTTCTGCGAGCGAAGGTATGAGCTAATTTTTCATCCAGAGCTTCTAGAGATTCTCCATTTCGAATGCTTTAATTTCGATGCATGATAGCCGTATAGATGTGTTCGTCTCTTGAGACGAATCCATAGAGCATAAGAACATGAAAATCCATTGAGTATCGAGTGAGATCTTAGGGATTTAGTGTGGACGGCTCTCGGGTGAGGACGCTCGGGGACGATGAACGGATGCGTCCATTCGATACACGCGCGGACGAACGGCTCGGATGGCGTCGGACCGGGGAGACGGTACGAGAACCGCGGGGCCGGGCTGGCGACTCGGGTGGCGGCGTCGAATGGGAGCGCGACAGCGCGGCGTTTCGGAGATGCGGGGATGAGTTGGCGCCGCGTGGATAAATAGAAAATTAGGGTATTTTTTGATTTATTTAATTCCATAAACTTCGAAAATTCATAACTACGTGTAGAAAAATCGAGAAAAATAAAATAAAAATACCCTCTTGCTCGGTGAACGAGAGGAGAATAATGTGGAAAAGAAATCATTTAATTTCATCGAAGTATTTTATTTTTTATAATTTATTTACTCTCTGCATACTTTTAATTCTCCATGCATGTATACGATTCACCGTGGCATGAGACCATAGGGCTTTTGAAGCCTACGAATTTGGGAACATTCACTGAATTTTCCAAAGTCGAGAGGCCATCCTATAAAAAGTTATTGATTTTTCAAATTCATGTTGCTTGTTTTGAGTATTTTAATTCCAATAAATAGCATGTTGTGAAATAAATTCTAGGAAAATTTGGTGATGTTTCTTATGACCGAGAGAACCTAGGAAAAATAGGTTTTGACTTAGTTCATTTAAAACAACTACTAATTGGCTTAAACACCCAAAATAGGTCTCTAATTAATTAGAGTTAACCATGCATCAAATTGACTTGAAATCAATTCTCCACTGACCTTTAGGATCAGAGGAATCCACCATAAAAGTTTGAGGTCAATTGGACTTGGTTAGCCCACTAATTGGGTTGATTAAGCCACTTAGTCATTTTAAACTTTAAAATTCATAACTTTTAAAATACCTTTCAAAAATTCACCAAATTGGTTTTGGAGCCTCTACTGATATCAGGGGAACCTAAGAAAATTAAAATTTCAATTTTCTAAAAAAGTTGATTTTTAATAATATTTTAATATTTTTAATAATTAAAAAATAATAAAAATCACAAAAATAATAAAATTCACCAAAATGTCACATTTTGAATTTTAATCACTTAGGAACAAATCCCACATTTTTCTTAGGTCTATTTAGTGAGATATTAAATTTTAAAGCTTTAAGGTAATTTTAAAATTAAAAAAATATATATTTCTAGCATTTTCACTAAAATAATTATAATAAATCATAGAAAAATCAGAAAATTGCAAAATTTGCTTCTCTGATTTCCTTGATATCAGAGAGATTTTTGAAAAATATAAAATTCATTTTTCAACATTTATTTTATTTTTAAATTAATTAACACTCCAAAACTTAAAATAATTATAATAAAAATAATATAATTCAAAAAATCACCAAAATTGGTCCAAGTGATCCTCTGGTCATTAGGAATGTCCCCTAATTTTCTTAAGGACAGAAACTTTCCCTTGGTCATGTTATTAAATTTTCCTTGAAAATCTCTATTTTCTACCAAAAATAATTATATAAATAAATTAAATACAGAAAAATCACATTTTCTCCTCTCATGTCTTTATTGACATATGAGTGAAGTTACATAAAAATTTCAAGTTCATTTGAGTTCGATTTAGTGAGTTATGAAATTATTAAGCTTAAAGGGTAAAGTGGTAATTAAAATCTTTAATCCTTAATTAAAACTTTTAGGTTTAATAAAAAAATTAACAAGTAAAATATTTGATCCTATTCTGATTTGGATGATTGAAATTTAAATGATTAAAGGGTAGAAACCCATTAAGCAATTTTAAAATGATTAAACTTTAATTAAATAATTGATTAAATTTGGAAGAATAATAAAATTGGAATTATTAAAATAGGGATATTATTAGGAAGAGATTTATTCTTTAATTTAAAAATCCCTAAATTAATTATCTCATTAATATTCAATTCTTAATTAAAATGATAACTCAAATTTAAAATATTAAAAGACTTAATCATTAAACTAAAATTAAATTATTAAACTCTTTTAAAAAATTTCAATTAAAATTAAAATTAAAAATAAATTAAAATTAAATTAAATTAAATAAATTAAATTAAATTAAATTAAATTAAGATTAAAAAAAATTAAATTAAATTAAAGATTAAATTAAATTAAATTAACAATTAAATTAAATTAAACAAATTAAATTAAATTAAATTAAATTAAAAATTAAATTAAATTAAATTAAATTAAATTAAATTAAATTAAATAATTAAATTAAATTAAATTAAATTAAATCAAATTAAATTAAATTAAATAATTAAATTAAATCAAATTAAATTAAATTAAATTAAATTAAATTAAATTAAATTAAATCAAATTAAATTAAAATTAAATTAAATCGAATTAAATTAATGTAACATCAAATCAAATTAAATTGAATTAAATTAAATTAAAACTCGAATTAAATTAAATTAAATTGAATTAAATATAACATCACTTAAAACGAGAAAGAAATTAAATATAAAACAACTTGAACACTATTCAATTTAAGCCCATTAACTTAAATCAAATCATTTGAATACCAATTTACCCTCGAAAGCTTTGGTTATTATAACTCATAAACGAACATTAAATGAAATGTTACTTCACTTATAGGATATTCGAATGTCTAGTTCAGTTGAGTAAGATAATAACAAAACTTGAATTCTCGGACGATTAATTCATTTGTATAATTAAATTCATTTGGACTTAAAACAATCCTAGAAATATTGAAAAGATGTTTAAGATTCTGTCTTAAGCACTTCCTCGATATGATAGGACATTTATAAGAACAATTGAACTTAATTATTCTTTGATGAAGAAAATCGTCCTCAAACAAAACACAAAAGAACCTAGACGTCATAGGAAATGACTAAGCTATAGGATTAGGAATTTGGTAGAAAACCATAACCACTTACCTTAGCTTTACCTAGGAACTTGCTTAAATATTCTAATTGTGTTTTAAGTGCGGCTTGGGATGACGGGAAGACCCTCGAGGTACGCTTTTATTTTATTGCGATCTACTTTCTTGCAATTTACATTATTACGATTTATTTAAGCTGCATTGCACTTACTTTTCTTGCATGATAAACAATGCATTGCATGAAAACTCACACCTTTAGGATAGACCACTAAAAGCTGAAACCAAAACTAAGTTAAAAGTCATTGCGAGATAAAATTCACCGCCACGACATTTCAAAATATAAAACAACTCGAAATTTAATCACGAAACGAGAACACAAAACTACGATTACAACTAAATTAAAACGTCTGTTGGATGATCGGGAATACCTCGGATGATGTAACCTACGTGTTGCTTAACGGGATTTCCACGGTCTAAATGAAAGTGTGGAACTCATTTAGTTGAGTTTAGCAAATTCATGCGGACTAAGTGAATCAGATAAAAATAATGATGCGGAAGGATGGAACAGTGGGATCTTAGCAGGTGTCGTTATAATCGACTTTAAGATTTGTTTTAATTAAAACATAAAAAACACTTGGAAATTAAGATTTTCTCTAAACCAAAACACTTTTCTCATCCACGATTTATGATTTCTAAAACTAAACCTCTAGCGACAACAAGGAGCTCGGAGCATGGTGGGCGGCACGGCGCATCGTCGTCGGCAAAACTTGAATCCACATCGGCAAAACTTTCCTAGAACTAAACAACGAAGCCATAGGACTTCGAGGTAGTTTGCTGCAGTGCAACATAAATCCTCGACTCTTCGTTAGGCATTTGCATTGCAAATTAAGCTCTAACCGGTCTTAGGATTCCGAGGTAGTCGTTCGGTACGACATAAACCCTCGCATCTTCGAAGTTATTTGTATGATTATATCATATAAATATAAGTCCTAATTAATTAAAATTGGCAAAATCGAAAACATTTAAATAAATATTAGGACTTTCCTAAATCCGAACGCAAACAATAGGATAGTCGGGAAATTACCGAAGTTCGCTTCGAATACTGTGATTTCTCCTACTTTTCTTCCTTTGGATTCCTAAAACAAAATGTTCCAAATTTGATCCATTCCTATTGAAATTCCAAATTTCAATCCCTTGAAAATCTTAAACTTTGAAATCCTTGAGAGCGAGAATTATTGATTATTATCGAGAGTTTTCTTAGGTGATTCCCATCACTTAAGATGTAATTAACTATAGGGGCTTGCCCTTATAGGGAATTTTAAAGAACCCGAGTAATATAAACCTGTTTAATGTTTTCATATTAAGCGGGGGAATTTTGTCGGCTTATAAAATTGGTTCGCGGACCAAACGGATGTCACGAAATCTTTAGTTTATTTAATC
Organism: Papilionanthe hookeriana x Papilionanthe teres; assembly: GCA_022702705.1. Classification (NCBI taxonomy): domain Eukaryota; kingdom Viridiplantae; phylum Streptophyta; class Magnoliopsida; order Asparagales; family Orchidaceae; genus Papilionanthe; species Papilionanthe hookeriana x Papilionanthe teres. The sequence continues at coordinate 20,609 of JAKZJZ010001034.1, read as the reverse complement.
GAGCCTCACCGTCGAGCGGTGTGTACATCCTTAGGGATAGATACACGGTTTGTGGTGCGGTGCTCGTTTATATAAACTATTTGGGATGTGAGATCGGTTTAATCTCATATCTTAAAACCTTCGAATTTAAAATTATTTTGAAAATCAAATACTTACTTTTCAAATTATTTATTTTAATTAAATTAAAAATTCGCCGACGGCTTACGGTAGGCGACCCCCTTTTTAAATAAAACACTAACCTAAAAATATGTCGACGAGATTTACGGCGACTTCCGTTGAGGAAAATTCCTCTCTCCATTATAATCGGATAATTCTGCTTTCAAAAATCGGTAGTGCATCCATGTCCTTAGTGGATCGAACTACCCTTCTTTCCGTTGGAATACTTATGTTCATTTCTATCTTGAATGAGTATAGCCAACATTCTCTCGGATTTAGGAGCCATTTGTTTAGACACCCCTAAACGAGAGAGGTTCGAGATCCTTTTACCTCATTTTTGAGGTGGGGTGGACCCCGATAGGTGTTAGTTTAGGAATGATCCTTCGAGTCGAGAAGTCTTGCTTAAGACTTTCTTTTCCTTTCCAACTCCGAATCGGATTCCTTACCTTCTCTACACCTTTGAACATTCGTTCTAAATAAACAAACCCTCTAATAAGTGACTCTTTTAACAAATGATTCCTTCTTATAAATACATGAACAAGAATGAGTTCGGACTCTTTTCAATTCCTTTCTTTTCGTCTAAAGAAAAGAAGCATAACTTGGGACTGACAACCGGAATCTACCTGCGAAATGGAAGCCCCGAAGGCGATTTTCTCCTTCACCGACGGATTGGACTTCGGCTATGCTATAAGGATGAGTTGCCCGACAATGGGATCATCCGATTTGGACGAGGATTTGAAAACACGAACGTCGAGGTCACCGACGTCTCCCTCTTTGCATCGACGAACAAGGTATACGAAGGCGAGGAGCCGTGCTCGAGTTCGACCTTAGGTCGACCCAGAGTTTCCTCCCTGCGAAGGATCCGGACTAGGAGGAGTGCTGCCGTCCGCGGGAGGACTGTTCTTACTACCCCTGCTGGTCTAGTTGTTTACGCACCTACCCCGACTTCCGCCGAATCGAAGGGAAAGAAATCCGGAACTATGGTAAACACTGTTACGCGTGGAGGGTACGGATCTTCTGTAAGACCTTCGTTTTCGAAATCGGGTCCGGTTCGAAGATTCCATCAGCGACGAGGACCCGAAGAAGAAACGAAGTAGAAGGATCGCCGAGAGAAGCCGAAGCTGCTTGAGATTGCTTTCTGGAGGAAATTCAGAGCTGCCGAATATACACCGCTACCGGAATATACACCGTTGCTGACTACATACCACTTTTGGGAGGAAGCGGGTTCCATCCCCTCTCGCCGCGAGAGGATGAGGAGAATGTTCGCAAGATTCGTTGCCACATTACCTCGGCCGCATACTACAACGATAGCCGCAGAAAAGAACTAGAACTACGCGGTTTGCTCGATTGCGAGCTTTGGTAGAAAAGTTAGCAAGGAAGGAAAAGCTGCCCGTATCGGAGATTCTACGAAGGATAGGGCGGGTGCCGGTCAAATCCGGTCTTGGGCCCCGAGTAGAGCCGCCATCATGACGAGAAAAGCCGAGCGAGAGAATGAAGGCTAGTCCGCCTGTCGTAGTCTCGGGATTACGGATTAGGGAGGATACCACCTTCCGGCATTTGGTCGACGGACCATGCGGTCCCTAGACCTTCTGCTGCTCAGAAGGATGGTATGGCGTCCCATCTCTGGGCGATTAAGATTGAAACGACGGCCGAGAAAGAAAGTCTCGCCGGGAGGCTGGAATGCGAAGAAAGTGCTTCTTGCGATAAAGGGGACTCGTGAAAAAGGGACCGGCGGTATCGCATGACGACCGCGAAGACACACGAAAGCTCCGGCTAGAAGATGCCATGGAAAAGTTGAGAACCGATATCAGACGGTTGGCAAAGAAAGAGAAGAAAAGTTCGGAGATGAGATCGATTCATCGGAGTTCATGGACGACGAATATGCGAGAAATCGATATGGTTGAGACACGAGCTTCATCGGCTTCGCGAGGTGCTCTGCGGCCCGCGAAGAGAGGAGCCGGGCGTGATGAGAAGACGGCTTCGGGAAAAGGACGACACGATCGCTCGAATGGCGAAAAGGATGGAAGAGATGGCCGTAGCTGCGGCCACTCTCCGGAGTCGAAGTACTAACCACATAGAGAGACACCCCGAGAGGTCATTCACATTGTAGACGGAGGAAAGGAGATTACATCCAGTCGATGGGGATGACCGGCTGAAAAAGGATACAACACGAAAGTATGATCCACGAAAAGGATATCAAGAACTTGGTAGAACGGCGAGGTGCGAGAAGCCTTAGCACAATCGAAGAACGGGACATCCATTCGGACGGGTAGACCTTACCCGGAAGAGTTCGACGGCTGTCCGATACCGAAAGGCTTCGTACCACCTGCGGTTCGAGACCTTCGACGGAGCAGGGAACCCCAGACGGCATGTTGCACACTTTCGTGCCGGTTGTTGCAATGCGGCGGGAGCGATGCGTTACTCTTCCGACGGTTCGTCGGCGGTGCGTCGGGAATCGCCTTCGGCGGTATGCGGGAGTACCGATGGCTCGGTGAAGACATTCTCGGAGCTAGAGAGCCTCTTCATCGAGCGATTTGCGGAGCTCGGCACCACATCACTATAGGTGATTTAGTGGTAGAGAAACAAAGGCCGAATGAAACTTTGGTGGATTACATACTTCGATGGAGAAACTTAAGCATGAAGTGTGAACCACAATTGCTAAGAACAACATGCGGTCGGCATCTTGCTTAAAAGCATTCACGGCCGATAGCACTTCTCCTCGAAGGATTCACTTATTAAGACTTTTGAGAAGTTGTTAAGCAAGGCCGGAAGCTTGCAGAAGAGGCGAAGCAATTGAGTTTTGCCGACAAGACGGACAAGCGAAGCCGGTGAAGACCTTCGAAAAGAAATCCGGGATCATTGCGGCGAGTTGATAAAGGCAAGCAGCCGATGCAAATACCACCGGAACGGCCGCGGCAACCACGACGGAATTACCGGCAACCCGGTCCGGCTATCGGTCGTCTCCGCGGTATGAACAACCGCCTCGTCCGCAACGTACATTAAGGGAGCTTCGAGCGAGAGAATATCCGTTCAAAAATGAAGCGATGCCGAAAATGTTCCGTAGCTCTAATGAAGACTCCAGATTTCCAGTGCAGAACCTAAAAGACCGAGAGGAAGTCAACAAGAACGGTGATCCCGACTTTTGCCCCTACCATCGGATGCTTGGGCACAAGATAGAAGATTGCATTACCTTTAAAAGTTGGCTCGACGACAACCTTCGGAAAGGAAATATAACAATCCCGAAGGAGTACATGAAGGAACCCAGAAAGGAGGTTCCGTCGATGTTATCTCAGCCGATCCCGTCATTCCGATAGATCCACATGCAGCCGACGATGGATGGACTACCGCACTGGACGAGGTCTTCGAAGAAGATTTTAGACGACATCCGAACCGCTTCGGTGCGAGCTTCAATTCGAGTTCGAGACACAGTTAAGCCGAGTGCTTATCACTTGCGATAGAAGAACCACCTCGACGGGGAGACGATCGAAGAAAAGAAGAAAATTGACGAAGAAGAGGGGCCGAGACTCCTAAGAGCTGAGACTAGGGGCTGCTTATCCTAGGATAGTTGTTTCCGATTCGGGGGAGAAATCCCTCGAACCTACGATTTTGTATGATTATGCGCTCACTTCGGTGGGATCATATAATGATAAGGGTGATGGCGTTGGCTACGTTTTGACTATTTCTAACGATTACGTAACTAGCGACAATCCGGACATCGACTTCGATACCAACAACAATTCTCAAATCATACACGATCTCGACGAGCAAAATAACGAAGAAGGCAGCCATCGAGGAGGCTACGAGAGTTCGACGAGCAACGGATCTATACGCGAGTTTCGAGGAGCTCCGGTTACGATAGAGTTAGAGCCTTCGATTTTGAAGATAATCGGAAGAGCACTGTCATTCCGATTCGGGAGGAGACAGCGACGAGTTCGACACTAGATTCGGAAGAAATTACGGAAGTCGACTTGAGAAGTGGAAAAGTTCTACCTCCGAGAATGGGTCCGAAAGACGAAGGAAAGCGAGGTGGTTGTTCGAGAAGAACCAACCACAGGCGGAAGAAATACCCATTCGAGAAGAAGCGAGACGCATGAGAACAAAGTGGACTACGACGTGCTAGCCCATCTTAGGAAACTACCGGCCAAGGCGAGCATTTACGATGCTCTCATCTTATCGAAAGGAGATGAGAGAAGCTGCGATCGAGGCCTTACTTGATCCGAAATTTGCTTAGCTCGAATGGCGGAGATTCCTTAGATGAGGTTTGCTCGTTAAAGGAACGACGAGGCGTTACCTTCGCGGACGATGACCTACTACTTGGGACAGCGAGATCATGACCGACCAGTTGTACATTTCGAGTTACAATTGGGAAGTTTACGCTCTCCGGAGTATTGGTGGATCCGGGAGCATCAATCGATATAATGAGTCTTCGAACACTAGCATACTTGGAAATTGATGCTCGCGAGCTCGAAGCGGACAAAATGTTATTAAGAGGATTCGACGAGAAAGGAGAAAGAGCCCTCGGGTCGATAACGCTGCGATGAAGACCGGTGACTTAGCAAAGACAACCGCAAAATTTCACATAATCGATTCGAAACGTCGTTCAACGCTCTCTTGGGCCGACCATGGATACATGAAAACGGGATGGTACCATCATCTCTGCATCGGTGCATCGAATATTACGATGGAGGGGAACGAGTGTATCAAAGGCGACTTACGACCATTCTCCGTACATGAGATTGGAATCCATGAAGATGCGGCTTATTATGCACCGCCAAGAAAACGATCTTCTCCAGGAGATACGCGTAACAAATGAAGCAAAGAAAGTTCGGGACAACGAAGAACTTGAAGTTCTAGTCCAACGATCACTCACCACTCCCTTCGGCGAGATGGTGAAGGTTTCTCCACGACTCGCATCCGAGGTCGAGGCGGGGACGAGGCCGTGGTAGAGACGTTAGGACGGTTGGACGAGAGGAAGCCAGACCATCAATGTTGATTGGGAAGATAGTTACGAAGAAGAAAAAGAAATCGAACAAGAAGCGGCGACAATAAGTCGGAAGAAGCCGCAATTCGAAGATCTCCCTCGAAGATGAAAAGAATGAAGAATATAAATCAATGTACGAGAAGATTAACCACTACGTACATACTTATGACCTAACCCCGATCCATTCTAGTAAGATCGAGGGTATGGTGGTCGAAGAGGTACGTAACGACGGTGCGAGGCCGATCAGAATTCTACCGTGGTGCTTCTTCCTCCAAAGCTGAAAATAATGTACAATTCGAAGATGTCACTTCATCGGAATTAATGGAATTACCTTTTGAGTGGTACTCTCCACTGTGTTCGAAAATTTAATTCAACGTGGTTTCTTACCTCGACAATGGACGAAAGGCCAATCACAACATTTTGAAAAATTATGGAATAACTCCGGTCGTCCACCCGATTCAAAGTATGGACTCGGATTCGGCACGATAGGGTCGGTTGACGATGCGAATTTTGCTTGGTTGTCACTTGCGAGTCCGATAAGCTGCATGGAAACTACGGACGAACTCGAAGATTTACAAATTGGAGACGCTCCACCAGAATTCGAAGAAGAAATCAAATCTACGATAGATGAGTTAACGGAAGTTAACTTAGGTACTAGCGAAGAGCTAGACCTACCTTTGTTAGCTCCTTACTCGACAAAGAAGACTCCGAAGAAATAATCAAATTATTAATGGAATTTAAAGACATGTTTGCTTGGAACTACGATGAAATGCCGGGATTGGCTCCAGAGGTTGCGGTTCATAAGCTAGGAGTGGATCCTGCTACGTTCCGGTCGGACAAGGTCCCGGAAGAATGCGTCTAGAAATCGAACAACAAGTCATAGCGAAGTTAAAAAGCTAATAGACGCTAAATTTGTCCGTGAAGAACAATACCCGACTTGGTTAGCCGATGTGGTGCCGGTCGAGAAGAAGAATGGTCGAGATCGGAATTTGTGTAGACTTCGAGAGATTTAAACAAGGCATGTCGAAAGGATGAATTCCCTCTACAGATCCCGAATTAATGATCGACATTGCTTCAACACATGAAATATTCTCGTTCATGGATGGATCTTCGAGGATACAACCGGATAAAAATGGCTCCGAGAAGATGAAAAGCTTACGGCATTCGAACGCCGATCGGAGTATTTTGCTACACGGTGATGCCATTCGGAGTGAAGAACGCGAGAGCGACCTACCAAAGAGCAATGACAAGAATTTTTGATGATCTCATCCATAATCGAGTCGAATGCTACGTGGACGATGTGGTCATCGAAAGCAAAGTAAAGGAAAACCACTTGTATGATTTGAGAATTGTTTTCGAACGATTAAGACAATTTAACCTTAAGATGAATCCCTTAAAATGCGCCTTCGGCGTCACCTCCGGGAAATTCTTAGGATTCGTTGTCCGACATCGTGGAATTGAAATCGACCGGAAAAGATTAAAGGCTATCTTAGAAATGCCGCCTCCCAAAACCTTAAAACAACTACGATCTTTTCAAGGGAAGGCTGGCATATCTTCGACGCTTTATCTCGAACTGTCGAGGTAGGTGTCGGCCTTTCTCGGCACTTAGTTAAAAAGGACGCCAAATTTATTTGGGAAGGGAAATGCCGGAAGGCCTTCGAGGACATTAAACAATATTTAATGACACCTCTGTCTTAGCGGCCCAGGTCTCGGGTAGACCGGCTGATACTTTACACCGCGGCTCTAGACGACTCTCTCGGAGCCACGATGGCTAGAGTCGATGATGAGGGTAAAGAAAATGCTCTTTACTACTTAAGCCGTCGTTTACTTCAGACGGAAGTAAGGTATCCCGCAATTGAAAAGCATTGTTTGGCCACGATCTTCGCCGCTCAAAGCTCGGGCACTACATGCTTTCTCATAAGGTCGACTTGATCTCGAAGTTTAATCCATTGCAATACTTGATGACTCGTCCGACACTTTCCGGCGGACTTGCCGGATGGTCGATGATATTATTGCAATTCGATATAACTTTCGTGCCTCTGCGTGCCGTAAAGGGACAAGTCTTAGCAGACTTCCTCGCGACGCACCCTTTGCGGCGGAATCTCCTCTCGATGACGATTTGCCGGATGAACAAATAATGAACCTAGAAGACCTTGATGATCGACGTTGGGAATTATATTTCGACGGAGCATCTTCGGCACACAAAGACGAAGAATCGCAAGTGATAGTGCCGGTAAGGCGGGAATCGGGCTAATCTTTATAACACGGAGCGGGGGATGTTAAGATACTCCTACCACTTGACGGAACCGTGTACGAACAATGAAGCGGAATACGAAGCCCTCATAACGGGAGTCGGAATTAGCTATTCGAATGGGGATAACGAGACATCAACATCTACGGGGATTCGCGAGTTAATCATTCGACAGATCGTCGGACAATACGGAATTTTAAAGCGAAGACTCGAACAATACTTCCGGTATGCCATACGAGTTGTTGGAACAGATTCCAAATGTGACGATCTACGAAATTCCCGAGAAAGAAAATGCTTTAGCGGATGCTTTAGCCCGTCTCGCAAAAGAATTTGCACGTTTGCAAGATGAATCGGTGGAAGTGTCGGTTCACGGACGTCGGGTCCTATCACGACTCGACATAGACACAATACACAAATCGGAAAAGAAAAAGAATCGGTTGCGGCGGTGACGGAAAACACGGAAGATTGGCGACGACCATTGATGAACTACACCACGAACGGGAAAGCTACCGGACGATAGGTCGCTAGCCCATCGGATCGAAAAGAACTGCTGTCTTACGCATTAATAAACAACACATTGTACGGAAGGTCTTTTGATCGAATGTGGCTAAGGTGCTTAAGCGGGTCCGAGGCCCGTGAAATCGTTAAAGAGGTGCATTCGGGACTGCGTGGCGCTCACCGGTCGGGTCCGAAGATGAAAATGAAAATTAAAAGACTAGGATACTGCGGCCCTCGATGATGGCCATTGCATGAAAATCGCCGAAGGCTGTCATCGATGCCAAGTGCACGGAGTGGTTCTACACCAACCTCCAAATGTGCTGCACCCGACAATTGCGTCGTGGCCATTTGAATGTTGGGGCACGGATATAGTGGGTCCGATAGAACCACCATCTTGAAAGGACATCGCTTCATTCTTGCGGCTACGGATTACTTTTCCGAGTGGGCGAGGCGAGTTCCACTTAGAGAAGTGAAAGCACACCACGTGCTACTGAGTTTTCGAGAACCGAGTTGTCTCCGGTTTCGGAGTGCCGCGCGGAGATTATCTCGGATAATGGGTCGGCATTCGAAGCACGCAAATCGACAATTTTGTCGGGGAGACACGGAATCGGCTGGCGATACTCAACAATTTACTACCCGAGAGCAAACGGTCTCGGCGAGGCTTTTAATAAAACTCTCGTTCAAATCTTAAAGAAAACCTTGGACGATAATAAGAGAAATTGGCACGAGAAATTGTTAGAAGCCTTATGGGCCTACGGACAACCTTCGAACTCCTACTCGAAGCTACACCTTACGCTGCGGTGTATGGGTCCGAGCGGTGTTACCTTTAGAGGTTCGGCTTCCTTCACTCGGAATTGCGATTGCAAACAAGATCACGACGGAAGAGAACGCCAAATTACGACTCGAAGAATTAGAAGGCTTGGAAGGGAAAAGACTTGCGGCGCAACGGAATTTAGAACTATACCGAGCTAAGATGGTTCGAGCCATGACAAGCGAGTCCGCCAAGAACCTTGAAAGTTGGTGACTTAGTTCTCGTTCTCGAGACTATTCTTGCACGCCGCAAGATAGGAGGAAAATTTGAACCCACTTGGGAAGGACCGTTTGTGGTTGAAGCGGTATACTCGGGAGGTTCCTACCGGCTAGTGAATTGCCGGGGAGAACGACATATGCTTCAGATCAACGGACGATACTTGAAAAAGTATTACGCTACACGATGTTTCGAAGGAATGAATTCTTCATCCCTAAGAAACACGGGCGAAGTAATTACTTATGATTGGGTCCGAACCCAAAAATAATAAAATGTGTTAAAATAAATAAAGTCATGATAATATGTTTTCCTTGTTTTCTTTTCCAAATCAAAATCTCTTCCACGATCTTATCCTACTTCATTCTACGTTAAATTTGAAAATATAAAAAAATATATAAAAAAATGTATCTTTAATAAACATTTTCTTAATGTTCTTGTTCTTAGTACGGCCCACGATCCTTTTCCTTGTCTTTTCGCGGGGAAATGTCGAACGGGCGGTTGGTCACGAACTTTAAGAATGGCGTAAGCCTTGCACTCGATGAAAAGAGGGTGAAAGATGGAGCGATAATCGAGATTGACTCGGATTTCGCACCGGCGGAGCCTACGGTACGAGGAAAGTGGCGGGTCCCGATTAGCGAGAAGAACTACCCGGGCGAGACGGTGATGAAAGTGGGTGGCCCGAGCCACCAATCCGACAACAAGAAAAGAAAGGCAAACACGAAGAAGATAAGAAAATGAAGTCCGTAGTCGCTACGGCGGAGGGCGAGCTTGTCGGCGCCGCGCCCACGGAGATTCATGAAGTTCGAAGGGCTACTCTCACAGCAACGCAACGAAGAAATAAGAATCGCCGTATCAGTAAGATGTTAACAAAACTAGGCGCGGACCGGCGCGACGAGACGATTGCTAATGCCGGTACATACACTTCGAGGACACCGGTTCACCGGGAACACTGAAGAAAGGAGGCCGGTTCCTAGGATAACGAAAAGAATCGGGGAAATCTCCGGAAGATCGGAAGAAAGAAGGCTACCACGCCACCGGATAGAACCACCGATAATGCATGACCTTGTTGCGGAAGCAACCCGGGGGATGTCCGACGGGCATCATCACGAGGAGCGAGGTATGCGGGGAGAACGTGAAGGGATTGAACCATATATCCCACGATATGTCACAAGGCCTCGCCATCTGCGGATCATTCGGAATACGAGCTGGAGAGAATGCAAAATGTTGAAAAGAAAACCTTTGAATACTTCGAGAGAATTAAAGGTAGAAGAATCGAACATACTAGAGGGCCTCGAGCTACATGCAGAGCGTATTCTCGGAATATGAACAACGACAAATCGTGGATTGTATCGGGATTTGAAAAGAATGGGCCGAGCGAGGCCGCCTGAGGAGAACACATACTCGGAACCCGGAGATGGATGCCGGGGAAGGAAGAATCACAATACGATGCGGATGCTTTGCTACGACTTTCTTTGAAGACGGGAAGGGAAACCCACGGGAATACTCCGTCATGGGCGAGTAGATCCGATGCCATTAGTCATCGAGAGAATGGTAAAAAGATTGATAACATGGAGAATGCTGCGGCGGATTGCATACCCGATAGTTGCATTATCAACATCTACAAACAGGGTGTTGCATACCCCCACATATAGATCACCACGACTTCGTCGGACAACTTCACGCACGGTCTCTTTCTCGAACGAGTGTAACATCATGTTCGGATCGACCTCCGGATAGCGAGGCCGGGTGAGTTCGAGGGCCGGTAAAGATACCTTTACCGGTAGGTTCCGTCATGATGCGAAGGGCAACGGAGCGGATATCGCTAAGCATTGCATACCGGGAGTGCCGGTGAAGCGGATCTCGGTTACTTTCGGGAGAATGGACGACGAGCAAGACACCTTACCATTTCCGACCGGACCCGGAGCTAGAGAACCTCCGGCCTTACGAGGCTGTGAGTTACATGGGAGATATCACACCTCCAACGTACATCCAGCCGGCATCCTTGCCGAGGATGGCTTGGAAGGTGATGTTATTAACCATGTACCTCATTATTCGAGACATGGATTTTTTGACGGATGCTTCTCTTGATGGATCGACAAAGATCATACATAGTCCGTTTTGAGTATACATGGATTGTATGAAATGTATTCCGGATCGAGTTGTATGATGTATTTTCGATATGATTGGAATGAAAGTGACCATGTCACATTTTTGGCCTTCACCTCTTTTGTGCAAATTGATTGGGAAACGCCATTAAAGTTAAATGAACTTCGAACAAAGAACGAGAAAAGAAATAAAAAAGGGATAAAAGAAAACTTTCTTTAAAAATCTAAAAAATGACGAACACCAAATTCACATGAACATTAAATGAACGATAAAATAAAATTTGAATCATTAAAAGATAAACGAAATCAACATAAATGTTAAATCGAATCACAAATCAAATTCTCGATCAAATTTCAAATTCAATCTTTCCAAATTCCAAATCAAATTTCAATCTTTTCGAATCACAAATCAAATTCTCAATCAAATTCCAAATCCACTCCCGATCAAGTTTCAAATTTGATCTTCCAGATTTCAAATCAAATCTTAAATCAAATTTCGATCGAGTTCGAACTCATCCTTCCAAATCTCAAATTCAATCTTTCCAGTTCAAGTCTCGATCAAATTCGAATTCAATTTCTTCCGGATCTCGAATCAAATATCAATCAAATCAAATTCGAACTTTTGGGTCGAGGATTTTACATCCAAGTGCTTGCTTTAGGATTCTTTCCTATTGCCTGAAATACATCAAATTCGAACTTTTGGGTCGAGGATTTTACATCAGACTTACTTGCTTTAGGATTCTTTCTATTGCATTGAAGTACATCAAATTCGAACTTTTGGGTCGAGGATTTTACATCCAAGCTGCCTTGCTTTAGGATTCTTTTCCTATTGCCTTTGAAATACATCAAATTCAAACTTTTGGGTCGAGGATTTTACATCCAGATACCTGCTTGCTTTAGGATTCTTTTCCTATTGCCTTTGAAATACATCAAATTCAAACTTTTGGGTCGAGGATTTTACATCAAGTGCCTTTGCTAGGATTCTTTCTGTTGCCTTTGAAGTACATCAAATTCGAACTTTTGGGTCGAGGATTTTACATCCAGGACTAGCCTTTGCTAGGATTCTTTTCTATTGCACTTGAAGTACATCAAATTCGAACTTTTGGGTCGAGGATTTTACATCCAGTCTACCTTTGCTAGGATTCTTTTCTATTGCCTTGAAATACATCAAATTCGAACTTTTGGGTCGAGGATTTTACATCCAGTACCTTTGCTTTTAGGATTCTTTTCTATTGCCTTTGAAATACATCAAATTCAAACTTTTGGGTCGAGGATTTTACATCCAAGTACCTTCGCTTAGGATTCTTTCCTATTGCCTTTGAAGTACATCAAATTCAAACTTTTGGGTCGAGGATTTTACATCCAGATCGCTACTTCTAGGATTCTTTCCTAGTGCACTTTGAAGTACATCAAATTGAACCTTTTGGGTCGAGGATTTTACATCCAAGACTGCACTTGCTTAGGATTCTTTTCTGTTGCCTTTGAAGTACATCAAATTCAAACTTTTGGGTCGAGGATTTTACATCCAAGTACCTTTGCTTTAGGATTCTTTCCTGTGCCTTTGAAATACATCAAATTCGAACTTTTGGGTCGAGGATTTTACATCCAGATTGCCTTTGCTAGGATTCTTTCCTATTGCCTTTGAAGTACATCAAATTCAAACTTTTGGGTCGAGGATTTTACATCAAGACTGCCTTGCTTTAGGATTCTTTCCTACTGACTTTGAAATACATCAAATTCAGACCTTTTGGGTCGAGGATTTTATATCCAAGGCCTGCATTGCTTTAGGATTCTTTTCTATTGCCTTGAAGTACATCAAATTCGAACTTTTGGGTCGAGGATTTTACATCCAAGTCTGCCTTTCTAGGATTCTTTTCCTATTGCCTTTGAAATACATCAAATTCAAACTTTTGGGTCGAGGATTTTACATCCAAGGCCTGCCTTTTAGGATTCTTTCTGTTGCATTGAAGTACATCAAATTCAAACTTTTGGGTCGAGGATTTTACATCAGAAGCTTGCCTTTGCTAGGATTCTTTCCTACGTGCCTGAAATACATCAAATTCAAACTTTTGGGTCGAGGATTTTACATCCAAGACTCACTTTGCTTTAGGATTCTTTCCTGTTGCCATTGAAGTACATCAAATTCAAACTTTTGGGTCGAGGATTTTACATCCAAGCTTGCCTTTGCTAGGATTCTTTCCTATCGCACTTCGAAATACATCAAATTCAAACTTTTGGGTCGAGGATTTTACATCCAAGACTTGCACTTCGCTTTAGGATCCTTTTCCTATTGCCTTTGAAATACATCAAAATCGAACTCTTGAGGTTAAGGATTTTACATCCGATACCGCATTGCTACGAGATCTCTCCTCATTGCAATGATTCAATCCGATCAATTCAATTTTCTTTCGAGGTTGAAGATGTTACATCTAAAACCTCGAATTCCAATTTTCATTTCAAATCAAATCCCTCAAATTAATTTTGACGAAAACTTGATCTAAATCGAAACTCGAACTAAAATCTAAACTCGCACATCAAAACTTAAATTGAAACAAAATAAAATCTAAATCGAAATTCCCCGAGATCATGTGATTTGGGATTCACCTCCTTTTCCTTTCCCGGCGAGAGTTCAGGAATCTCCGGTTTCGGAGATATGCTTGCTACTCCCAGGCGAAAACTCCTCTATTTCATCCTCAAGTTTGTCACTTGGATGTTTGTGTTGGTTTTGTTGATCGCTTCGGTCAACGCCGATACGCGCGGTGTGCTCCGTCGGCTCACCACACTATTGGGGGTCCATTTGTTGACCTCATTTTTGATGAGGTCTTCTCTTCTTCTCTTTAGTACTTAGGATCTAGCCTTAGGCTTTTCCTTTGACTATCTTAGAGGACTAGAATTGGGACCCACCTTTTAGAAATTCAAACCACTTCTTAACTCCTGCAAACTCCATAAACTTGATTGTAGACCCCTAATCACCTAGAGGGTTGAAATCGGATGTGGAAGTTTAAAGGATGAGTTCTATAGGACTCTTTGGCCTTAGGAGCCTGCCAGGTGGCTCAGATGCAGTGAAGGGGCTGACTTACACACACACTACACTTATACACTACACCTATACACTACACTTTCACACACCCATACTCTAACTTGACCTCACGACTCATGTGGGTGATTCACATGGATGGTCCTTAACCCCAAGCCCTTGGCTAGAGGGTTAGGAACAACGTAGTGAATGCCTCGAAATGGGTCCCTTCATGGCTCATATGGGCTTGACATGGCTTCATGGCTCAACCAAAATGACTTCTTTCCACTTACATCCACCCAATCTTCAATTTTCCAAATTTTCGATTTTTGACCCCGGGACCTACACCTGCTTAGCTACCCAAAACCCAGAAATTACCCGAATTTCTCAAAAATTTCCAAATTATCCAAAATTCTCCAAAATCAATCCCAAACATTTCCACATCACTTAAATTGATCATCCATACCCAAAAATACCAAAAATTCCAAGAAAACCTCCCAATACCCTCCAAATACCCAAAATACCCCTCTTGACCCAAAAATCCAAAAATTCAGAAAATTCCCAGAAAATCCCAAAAAATCCCAAATATTCCCAATTTCATTTTGTCCAACTACACCATGGGCCAATTTTGTCAATTTACCCTACTTTTGTCAAAACCCCAATTTGACCCATTTTAACCCTAAGTAGAACCCGATGTCAGAACCAAACCTACCCAATTGACCCAAATTCTGGTCCAATTCAGTTCTAAACTTCAATTAAACATTCCCAACACCAATCTAGACCAAATTCAAGTCCAATTTGATTGATATTTGGATCCGATTTCACTTTTGGCCTTAAAGCCCGATTTGGACCCATGACCCGAACCTAACCCGAACTCACCCAATTCAATTCCAATTAACCCCAAATCTTTTCTAAATCTTCCTTAACATTCCCACAAACAAAATACTAACATGATTTGCCCAAAATTTAGACCCAAACCCCACTCAAACTCAACCCCGAAGTTAAAAGGCCCAATTTTGACCTAAACCCGAACCTAACCCAGAATGAGCCCGAACCCCAAAATCAAAGCCCAACCAAAGTCAAAACCTCTTTGAAACACTCCCATAAACATTTCTCAACATTGATTTTACATCAATTTCAACTCTAGCCCAACATTAGCCCAAGTTAGCCCAATTTGACCTACATAGGCCCACTTACCGAATAAATCGAATTCAGACCAATTCGACTCCAAATCACACTAAATTGACTCCAAGCCCTTCATAGAACATCCCTAAACCAATTATGACATTTATTTGACAAATTTCTTCACAAAATCTTTACCCAAATGCCCATCCTAAAATCAAAAAGCCCATTCCCCTTAAACTTTCCTAAAAGCCCACTTCACCACATTCAAAAGCCCAAATCCATCCAAAGCCCACATGGCATTTCCCCTCATCATCCATTGAATCAAAATCACCCCTAAGTTTCAAAATCATCAATTAAACCATTCCAAATCAAGCTTCATGCAAATTTTCACCAAGATATCCAAAATTCTTAAAACCCATTTCCATGAAATTGACTCGACTTTCCACAAGCGAAAGACAAGTAATGCAAGCCATGGACAAGCCACATGAAGCCATGGAAGGCTTGACATGTGACCATGCCATTAATGGTAAAAGGAGGGGCCCTTTTCCTAATCTTTCATTAAGCATTTTTTACCTTAAGCATGTCGCACACTAAACCATGTTTAGCCACCTCATCATGGATAGAGACCACACCACTCTCCCTTGGCCGAGCCAAGCCGATCCTCTCGGCCCAAAATCGGGCCATGGGGATGTACACCCGACCCAAACCAATGGGTTGACCAAATTAAGGCCAAAATGACCCCCTCCCCATTCCATTTTAATTCAAAGCCTTTACACATGGCAATTGCCAGATTGATTGCACAAACCTCCGACCACGACCCACTGGACACGAGGGTGACCCATGCTGCACGGCCGGCCGCTGGATCGTCGGAAAACACCATGGCCGAGACCTTGGGAGGAGCCGAAGTTTGGAATTCCCACTTGCTGAGCGCCACATGCCGAATGGTCACTATAGTTGTTCTTCTCCTCACCGGAGCAGGTCGATCCCATGCCTCGGCTCCCCACGGAAGGCTCTCCGGCCTCTCTGACTCAAACCCCTCACCCTCGCGGCCATGGAGGAGAGTTACACAAACCTTGCCGAAACTGCGCAAAATTGTTCCAAACCCTTCTCCACCCTTAGAGCGGTTGAGCCCCGGTGTCGATTTGCCACTAATCCCGATCGATAAAATCCGATTTCCCAGCTGAAATTCCACCCAAAACCGGGACACTTCTCCACGGTGAGCCAATCCCGAAATTGATTGGTTCTACACCTTCACCGGACCGAGGGAAGGTGTCCACTGGCAAAGCCCCATCTCCGGAGCCACCCGGTTGCTCCGAGCCTCCAAGCTTTGTGATCGGGCTTGGTCGAAATCACACTAGACAAATCACCGGACCGGGAGACTTCATGCGGAGCTTGCGGGATCCGATCGAAGGTGCAACAACTCTCGGATCGAAGCCACACTTCTACGAGCAAAGGTATGAGCTAATTTTTCATCCCGAGCTTCTAGAGATTCTCCATTTCGAATGCTTTAATTTCGATGCATGATAGCCAGTATAGATGTGTTCGTCTCTTGAAGATGAATCCATAGAGCATAAGAACATGAAAATCCATTGAGTATCGAGTGAGATCTTAGGGATTTAGTGTGGACGGCTCTCGGGTGAGGACGCTCGGGGACGATGAACGGATGCGCGTCCATTCGATACACGCGCGGACGGACGGCTCGGATGGCGTCGGACCGGGAGACGGTACGAGAACCGCGGGGCCCGGGCTGGCGACTCAGGTGGCGGCGTCGAATGGGAGCGCGACACGCGGCGTTTCGGAGATGCCGAGGATGAGTTGGCGCCGCGTGGATAAATAGAAAATTAGGGTATTTTTGATTTATTTAATTCCCTAAACTTCAAAAATTCATAACTCTGTGTAGAAAAATCAGAAAAATAAAATAAAAATACCCTCTTGCTCGGTGAACAGAGGAGAATAATGTGGAAAAGAAATCATTTAATTTCATCAAGTATTTTATTTTTTATAATTTATTTACTCTCTGCATACTTTTAATTCTCCATGCATGTATACAATTCACCATGGTATAAGACCATAGGGCTTTTGAAGACTCTGAATTTGAGAACATTCCCTGAATTTTCCAACGTCAGAGGCCATCCCTATAAAAAGTTATTGATTTTTCAAATTCATGTTGCTGTTTTGAGTATTTTAATTCCAATAAATAGCATGTTGTGAAATAAATTCTAGGAAAATTTGGTGATGTTTCTTATGACCGAGAGAACCCTAGGAAAAATAGGTTTTGACTTAGTTCATTTAAAACGACCCTAATTGGCTTAAACACCCAAAATAGGTCTCTAATTAATTAGAGTTAACCATGCATCAAATTGACTTGAAATCAATTCTCCACTAACCTTTAGGATCAGAGGAATCCACCATAAAAGTTTGAGGTCAATTGGACTTGGTTAGCCCCACTAATTGGGTTGATTAAGCTACTTAGTCATTTTAAACTTTAAAAATTCATAACTTTTAAAATACCTTTCAAAAATTCACCAAATTGGTTTTGGAGCCTCTCTGATATCAGGGGAACCTAAGAAAATTAAAATTTCAATTTTCTAAAAAAGTTGATTTTTAATAATATTTTAATATTTTTAATAATTAAAAAATAATAAAAATCACAAAAATAATAAAATTCACCAAAATGTCACATTTTGAATTTTAATCACATAGGAACAAATCCCACATTTTTCTTAGGTCTATTTAGTGAGATATTAAATTTTAAAGCTTTAAGGTAATTTTAAAATTAAAAAAATGTATTTTCTAGTATTTTCACTATAATAATTATAATAAATCATAGAAAAATCAGAAAATTGCAAAATTTGCTTCTCTGATTTCCTTGATATCAGAGAGATTTTTGAAAAATATAAAATTCATTTTTCAACATTTATTTTATTTTTAAATTAATTAACACTCCAAAATTTAAAATAATTATAATAAAAATAATATAATTCAAAAAATCACCAAAATTGGTCCAAGTGATCCTTTGGTCATTAGAAATGTCCCCTAAATTTCTTAAGGACAGAAACTTTCCCTTGGTCATGTTATTAAATTTTCCTTGAAAATCTCTATTTTCTACCAAAAATAATTATATAAATAAATTAAATACAGAAAAATCACATTTTCTCCTCTCATGTCTTTATTGACATATGAGTGAAGTTACATAAAAATTTCAAGTTCATTTGAGTTCAATTTAGTGAGTTATGAAATTATTAAGCTTAAAGGGTAAAGTGGCAATTAAATTTTTTTAACCCTTAATTAAAACTTTAGGTTTAATAAAAAATTAACAAGTAAAATATTTGATCCTCTTTTGATTTGGATGATTGAAATTTAAATAATTAAAGGGTAGAAACCCATTAAGCAATTTAAAATGATTAAACTTTAATTAAATAATTGATTAAATTTGGAAGAATAATAAAATTGGAATTATTAAAATAGGAATATTATTAGGAAGAGATTTATTCTTTAATTTAAAAATCCCTAAATTAATTATCTCATTAATATTCAATTCTTAATTAAAATGATAACTCAAATTTAAAATATTAAAAGACTTAATCATTAAACTAAAATTAAATCATTAAACTCTTTTAAAAATTTCAATTAAAATTAAAAAAAAATAAAAATAAACTAAAATTAAATTAAATAAAATAAATTAAATTAAATTAAATTAAATTAAATTAAGATTAAAAAATTAAATTAAATTAAAGATTAAATTAAATTAAATTAAATTAAATTAAATTAAATCAAATTAAATTAAATTAAACAAATTAAATTAAATTAAATCAAATTAAATTAAATTAAATCAAATTAAATCAAATTAAATGAAATTAAATGAAATTAAATAATTAAATTAAATTAAATTAAATTAAATCAAATTAAATTAAATTAAATCAAATTAAATTAAAACTAAATCAAATCAAATTAATTGATGTAACATCAAATCAAATTAAATTGAATTAAATTGAATTAAATTAAATTAAAACTCAATTAAATTAAATTAAATTAAATTAAATATAACATCACCTAAAACAGAAGAAATTAAATATAAAGTAACTTGAACACTATTCCAAATTTAAACTCATTAATTGAAATTAAACTAAATCACAAACCATCCGAACACCAATTTACCCTCAAATGCTTTAGTCATCATAACTCCTAAATAGAACATTAAATGAAATGTTACTTCACTCATAGGATATTCAAATGTCCTAGTTCACTGAGCAAGTTAACAAAACTTGAATTCCTGGACGATTAATTCATTTGTATAATTAAATTCATTTGGACTTAAAACAATCCTAGAAATATTGAAAAGATGTTTAAGATTTGTCTTAAGCACTTCCTCGATATGATAGGATGTTCATAAGAACAATTGAACTTAATTATTCTTTGATGAAGAAAATCGTCCTCAAACCAAAACACGAAGCACCTAGACGTCATAGGAAATGACTAGCTATAGGATTAGGAATTTGGTAGAAAACCATAACCATTACCTTAGCTTTACCTAGGAACTTGCTTAAACATTCTAACTGTGTTTTAAGTGCAGCTTGGGATGACGGGAAGACCCTCCAGGTACGCATTTATTTTATTGCAATCTACTTTCTTGCAATTTACCTTCTTGCAATTTCATTAATCGCATCTCACTTACTTTTCTTGCATGATAAACAACTGTTGCATGAAAACTCTCACCTTTAGGATAGCCCCTAAAACTGAAACCAAAACTAAGTTAAAAGTCATTGCAAGATAAAATTCACCGCCACAACATTTCAAAATATAAAACAACTCAAAATTTAATCACAAACGGAACACAAAACTACAATTACAACTAAATTAAAACGTCTGTTGGATGATCGGGAATACCTCGGATGATGTAACCTACGTGTTGCTAACGGGATTTCCCACGGTCTAAATGAAAGTGTGGAACTCATTCGGTTGAGTTTAGCAAATTCATCCGGACTAAGTGAATCCGATAAAAATAATGATGCGGAAGGATGGAACCGTGGGATCTTAACCGGTGTCGTTATAATCAACTTTAAGATTTGTTTTAATTAAAACATAAAAAACACTTGGAAATTAAGATTTGCTCTAAACCAAAACACTTTTCTCATCCCCGATTTATGATTTCTAAAACTAAACCTCTGCGACAGAACAAGGAGCTCGGAGCATGGTGGGCGACACGGCCATCGTCGTCGGCAAAACTTGAATCCACATCAGCAAAACTTTCCTAGAACTAAACAACCAAGCCATAGGACTTCGAGGTAGTTTGCCTAGTGCAACATAAATCCTCAACTCTTCGTTAGGCATTTGCATTGCAAATTAAGCCCTAACCGGTCTTAGGATTCCGAGGTAGTCGTCCGATACGATAATAAACCTTCATATCTTCGAGGCTATTTGTATGATTCTATCATAGAAATATAAGTCCT
>JAKZJZ010001033.1:0-32947 GCA_022702705.1 Papilionanthe hookeriana x Papilionanthe teres | reverse complement strand
CCGGACGGCCGGAGCGAGAGCACATTTATCGTGGGCCCGGCAGGGATTATCGGCCGTGCGGTTGCGGGGCTGCACGAGAATCGCCATAACTGCGCGCATGCGTCCGTAGCGCCATTGCGACCCCATTCCGGAAAGCATATCGAAAGACGGACGACGCGCGGATGTGCCGAAGGCGCATCCGGCCGGACCCTCGCCGCTCAATTCGACTGTTCGCAGGCCGAACGACCCGCCGAAAGGAGTCCGCGCGATGGCTGGGCCGCGATCTCCATAAGAATAAAGAAAGACGCATATACCTTCGGGTGCGACTCATACCCAGCAAGATCAGCGGCACCGGATCCCATCGTAACTCCGCGCTAAGCGTGCTCGGGCGAGAGAGTACTCAGGATGGGCGACCTCCCCGGGAAGTCCTCGTGTCGCACCACCTCCATTTTGCGTGGTTTTTATTATTTTTTTTATCTTTCGTCCGGACCCCGGGAGAGATCATTCAACGTGGGCCCCACAAGGATGACCACCGGACGCCGCAGCGAGAGCACATTTATCGTGGGCCCCACAAGGATGATCGGCCGCGAGTTGCGAGGCGGCACGAGAATCGCCATAACTTCGCGCGCATGCGTCCGTTTCGCCATCGCGACCCCATTCCGGAAAGCTTATCGAAAGACGGACGACGCGCTGATGTGCGCCGAAGGCGCATCCGCCGGACTCTCGCCGCTCAACTCGACCGTCTCGCGGGCCGAACGGTCCGCCGAAAGGAGTCCGCGCGATGGCGGGCTATCCATCTCCATAAGAATGAAAAAGACGCATATACCTTCGGGGTGCGACCATACCACGCACCCAGGCACCGCGATCCCATCGTAACTCCGGCAGCTAAGCGTGCTCGGCGAGAGCAGCACTAGGATGGGCGACCTCTCCGAAGTCCTCGTGTCGCACCCCTCCATTCTGCGGGTTTTTATTATTTATTATTCTATCTTTCGTCCGAAGACTCCGGGAGAGATCATTCAACGTGGGCCCCACAAGGATGATCGGCCGGACGCGCCGCAGCGAGAGCACATTTATCGTGGGCCCCGGCAGTAGGATTATCTACTGGCGGTTGCGAGGAGCACGAGAATCGCCATAACCTCCGCGCGCAAGCGCTCCGTTTCGCCATCGCGACCCCATTCCGAAAGCATATCGAAAGACCGACGACGCGCGGATGTGCCGAAGGCGCATCCCGCCGGACTCCCGCCGCTCAATCCGACCGGCTCTCGCGGGCCGGACCCGCCCGCCGAAAGGAGTCCGCGCGATGGCGGGCCGCGATCTCCATAAGAATGAAAAGACGCATATACCTTCGGTGCGACTCATACCGAAGACTCAAGCTGCACCGGATCCCATCGAACTCCGCCAGCTTAAGCCTTCGGGCGAGAGTAGTACTGGGGACGGGTGACCTCCCGGGAAGTCCTCGTGTCTGCACCCCTCCATTTTGCAGGGCATCTATTTATTTTTTTTATCTTCCGTCCCAGACCCGGAGAGATCATCAACGTGGCCCCACAAGGATGATCCTGACGGCCGAGCGAGAGACATTTATCGTGGGCCCCGCAGGGATTATCGGCTGGACGATGAGAGAGAGAGAGAGAGAGAGAGCACCTTTATCGGGCCCCACAAGGATTATCGGCTGGTGGATTGCGAGGCGGCACGAGAATCGCCATAACTTCGCGCGCAGGCGTCCGTTTCGCCATTGCGACCCCATTCTGAAAAGCTTATCGAAAGACGGACGACGCGCGGATGTGCCGAAGGCGCATCCGCCGGACTCTCGCCGCTCAATTCGATCGCCTCGCGGGCCGAACGGCCCGCCGAAAGGAGTCCGCGCGATGGCGGGCCGCGATCTCCATAAGAATGAAAAAGACGCACATACCTTCGGTGCGACCATACCAAGCACTCGCCGCACCGGATCCCATCGTAACTCCGCAGCTTAAGCGTGCTCGGCGAGAGTAAGTACTAGGATGGGTGACCTCCTGGGAAGTCCTCGTGTTGCACCCCTCCATTTTGCAGGGTTTTTATTTTTATTATTTTATCTTTCGTCCGGAAGACCTGGGAGAGATCATTCAACGTGGGCCCCACAAGGATGATCGGCTGGACGGCCAGAGCGAGAGCACATTTATCGTGGGCCCCGCGTACGAGTGAGAGAGAGAGCACCTCGGCCGGACAAGGATTATCGCGAGCGAGCGGCACGAGAATCGCCATAACTTCGCGCGCATGCGTCCGTTTCGCCATTGCGGACCCCATTCCGGAAAGCATATCGAAAGACGGACGACGCGCGGGATGTGCCGAAGGCGCATCCGCCGGACTCTCGCCGCTCAACTCGAGCCGCTCGCGCGGCCGAACGGCCCGCCGAAAGGAGTCCGCGCGACGGCGGCCGCGATCTCCATAAGAATGAAAAAGACGCATATACCTTCGGTGCGACCATACCAGAGCACTGCAGCACCGGATCCCATCGTAACTCCGCAGCTAAGCGTGCTCGGCGAGAGTAGTACTAGGATGGGTGACCTCCTGGGAAGTCCTCGTGTTGCACCCCTCCATTTTGCAGGGTTTTTATTATTTTTTTTTTTATCTTTCGTCCGAAGACTCCGGGAGAGATCATTCAACGTGGGCCCCACAAGGATGATCGGCCGGACGGCCGCAGCGAGAGCACATTTATCGTGGGCCCCGGCAGGGATTATCGGGCCGGGCGGGTTGCGAGGCGGCACGAGAATCGCCATAACTTCGCGCGCAGCGTCCGTTTCGCCATTGCGACCCCATTCCGAAAGCTTATCGAAAGACGGACGACGCGCGGATGTGCCGAAGGCGCATCCGCCGGACTCTCGCCGCTCAATTCGACCGTTCGCGGGCCGAACGGCCCGCCGAAAGGAGTCCGCGCGATGGCGGCCGCGATCTCCATAAGAACGAAAAAGACGCATATACCTTCGGTGCGACCATACCAGACACTCGGGCACCGGATCCCATCGTAACTCCGCAGCTAAGCGTGCTCGGGCGAGAGTAGTACTGAGGATGGGTGACCTCCCGGGAAGTCCTCGTGTTGCACCCCTCCATTTTGCGTGGTTTTTATTTTTATTTTTTTATCTTTCGTCCGAAGACCCGGGAGAGATCATTCAACGTGGGCCCCACAAGGATGATCTACCGGACGGCCGTGAGCGAGAGCACATTTATCGTGGGCCCCGCAGGGATTATCGGCCGGACGGTGTGCGAGGCGCGAGCGACGAGAATCGCCATAACTTCGCGCGCGCAGGCGTCCGTTTCGCCATCGCGACCCCATTCCGAAAGCATATCGAAAGACGGACGACGCGCGGATGTGCCGAAGGCGCATCCGCCGGACTCTCGCCGCTCAACTCGACCGTTCCGCGGGCCGAACGGCCCGCCGAAAGGAGTCCGCGCGATGGCGGGCCGCGATCTCCATAAGAATGAAAAAGACGCATATACCTTCGGTGCGACCATACCACAGACTCGCGGCACCGGATCCCATCGAACTCCGCGCTAAGCGTGCTCGGGGCGAGAGTAAGTACTAGGATGGGTGACCTCCTGGGAAGTCCTCGTGTTGCACCCCTCCATTTTGCAGTGGTTTTTATTTTTATTATTTTATCTTTCGTCCGGAAGACCTGGGAGAGATCATTCAACGTGGGCCCCACAAGGATGATCGGCTGGACGGCCGGAGCGAGAGCACATTTATCGTGGGCCCCGCAGGATTATCCGGACGATGAGAGAGAGGAGAGAGAGAGCACCTTATCGGGCCCCACAAGGATTACTCGGCGAGGCGGCACGAGAATCGCCATAACTTCGCGCGCATGCGTCCGTTTCGCCATCGCGACCCCATTCCGAAAGCTTATCGAAAGACGGACGACGCGCGGATGTGCCGAAGGCGCATCCGGCCGGACTCTCGCCGCTCAATTCGACCGTCTCGCGGGCCGAACGGCCCGCCGAAAGGAGTCCGCGCGATGGCGGGCCGCGATCTCCATAAGAATGAAAAAGACGCATATACCTTCGGTGCGACCATACCAGACGACCGCAGCACCGGATCCCATCGAACTCCGCAGCTAAGCGTGCTCGGGCGAGAGTAAGTACTAGGATGGGTGACCTCCCGGGAAGTCCTCGTGTTGCACCCCTCCATTTTGCAGGGTTTTTATTTTTATTATTTTATCTTTCGTCCGGAAGACCTGGGAGAGATCATTCAACGTGGGCCCCACAAGGATGATCGGCTGGACGGCCACAGCGAGAGCACATTTATCGTGGGCCCCGCAGGGATTATCGGCTGGCGGGTTGCGAGGCGGCACGAGAATCGCCATAACTTCGCGCGCAGGCGTCCGTTTCGCCATTGCGACCCCATTCCGGAAGCATATCGAAAGACGCGACGACGCGCGGATGTGCCGAAGGCGCATCCGCCGGACTCTCGCCGCTCAATTCGACCGTCTCGCGGGCCGAACGGCCCGCCGAAAGGAGTCCGCGCGATGGCGGCCGCGATCTCCATAAGAATGAAAAAGACGCATATACCTTCGGTGCGACCATACCAGACACCAGGGCACCGGATCCCATCGAACTCCGCAGCTAAGCGTGCTCGGGCGAGAGTAAGCACTAGGATGGGTGACCTCCCGGGAAGTCCTCGTGTTGCACCCCTCCATTTTGCAGTGGTTTTTATTTTTATTTTTTTATCTTTCGTCCGAAGACCTGGGAGAGATCATTCAACGTGGGCCCCACAAGGATGATCGGCTGGACGGCCAGAGCGAGAGCACATTTATCGTGGGCCCCGCAGGGATTATCGGCTGGACGATGAGAGAGAGAGAGAGAGAGAGCACCTTTATCGGGCCCCACAAGGATTATCGGCCGCGGATTGCGAGGCGGCACGAGAATCGCCATAACTTCGCGCGCAGGCGTCCGTTTCGCCATTGCGACCCCATTCCGAAAGCTTATCGAAAGACGGACGACGCGCGGATGTGCCGAAGGCGCATCCGCCGGACTCTCGCCGCTCACTCCGACCGTTCGGCGGCCGAACGGCCCGCCGAAAGGAGTCCGCGCGATGGCGGGCCGCGATCTCCATAAGAACGAAAAAGACGCATATACCTTCTGGTGCGACCATACCACGACTCGCGGCACCGCATCCCATCGAACTCCGCAGCTAAGCGTGCTCGGCGAGAGTAAGTACTGAGGATGGGTGACCTCCCGGGAAGTCCTCGTGTCGCACCCCTCCATTTTGCGGTGGTTTTTATTTTTATTTTTTTATCTTTCGTCCGAAGACCCGGAGAGATCATTCAACGTGGGCCCCACAAGGATGATCGGCCGGACGGCCGAGCGAGAGCACATTTATCGTGGGCCCCGCAGGGATTATCGGCCGGGCCGGTTGCGAGGCTAGGCACGAGAATCGCCATAACTTCGCGCGCTATGCGTCCGTTTCGCCATCGCGACCCCATTCCGAAAGCATATCGAAAGACGGACGACGCGCTGGATGTGCCGAAGGCGCATCCGGCTGGACTCTCGCCGCTCAATTCGACCGTCTCGCGGGCCGAACGGCCCGCCGAAAGGAGTCCGCGCGATGGCGGGCCGCGATCTCCATAAGAATGAAAAGACGCATATACCTTCGGTGCGACCATACCAAGCACCAAGGGCACCGGATCCCATCGTAACTCCGGCAGCTAAGCGTGCTCGGGCGAGAGTAGTACTAGGATGGGTGACCTCCCGGGAAGTCCTCGTGTCGCACCCCTCCATTTTGCGTGGTTTTTATTTTTATTTTTTTATCTTTCGTCCGACGACCCGGGAGAGATCATTCAACGTGGGCCCCACAAGGATGATCGACCGGACGGCCGCGAGCGAGAGCACATTTATCGTGGGCCCCGCAGGGATTATCGGCTGGTGGATTGCGAGGCGGCACGAGAATCGCCATAACTTCGCGCGCATGCGTCCGTTTCGCCATTGCGACCCCATTCCGAAAGCTTATCGAAAGACGGACGACGCGCGGATGTGCCGAAGGCGCATCCGCCGGACTCTCGCCGCTCAATTCGACCGTTCGCGCGGCCGAACGGCCCGCCGAAAGGAGTCCGCGCGATGGCGGCCGCGATCTCCATAAGAATGAAAAAGACGCATATACCTTCGGTGCGACCATACCAGACACTGCGGCACCGGATCCCATCGTAACTCCGCAGCTAAGCGTGCTCGGCGAGAGTAGTACTAGGATGGGTGACCTCCCGGGAAGTCCTCGTGTCGCACCCCTCCATTTTGCGGTGGTTTTTATTTTTATTTTTTTATCTTTCGTCCGGAAGACCTGGGAGAGATCATTCAACGTGGGCCCCACAAGGATGATCGGCTGGACGGCCAGAGCGAGAGCACATTTATCGTGGGCCCCGCAGGGAT
Source organism: Papilionanthe hookeriana x Papilionanthe teres (assembly GCA_022702705.1). Lineage (NCBI taxonomy): Eukaryota > Viridiplantae > Streptophyta > Magnoliopsida > Asparagales > Orchidaceae > Papilionanthe > Papilionanthe hookeriana x Papilionanthe teres. Next base: position 26,581 of record JAKZJZ010001033.1, on the reverse strand, counting down.
TATCGGCTGGCGGGTTGCGAGGCGGCACGAGAATCGCCATAACTTCGCGCGCAGCGTCCGTTTCGCCATTGCGACCCCATTCCGAAAGCTTATCGAAAGACGGACGACGCGCGGATGTGCCGAAGGCGCATCCGCCGGACTCTCGCCGCTCAATTCGAGCCGTCTCGCGGGCCGAACGGCCCGCCGAAAGGAGTCCGCGCGATGGCGGGCCGCGATCTCCATAAGAACGAAAAAGACGCATATACCTTCGGTGCGACCATACCAAGCACTCGCAGCACCGGATCCCATCGAACTCCGCAGCTAAGCGTGCTTCGGGCGAGAGTAAGTACTAGGATGGGTGACCTCCTGGGAAGTCCTCGTGTTGCACCCCTCCATTTTGCAGGGTTTTTATTTTTATTTTTTATCTTTCGTCCGAAGACCTCGGGAGAGATCATTCAACGCGGGCCCCACAAGGATGATCGACTGGACGCGCCGAGCGAGAGCACATTTATCGTGGGCCCCGCAGGGATTATCGGCCGGCGGGTTGCGAGGCGGCACGAGAATCGCCATAACTTCGCGCGCAGCGGCCCGTTTCGCCATCGCGACCCCATTCCGAAAGCATATCGAAAGACGGACGACGCGCGGATGTGCCGAAGGCGCATCCGGCTGGACTCTCGCCGCTCAATTCGACCGTTCTGCGGGCCGAACGGCCCGCCGAAAGGAGTCCGCGCGATGGCGGGCTGCGATCTCCATAAGAATGAAAAAGACGCATATACCTTCTGGTGCGACCATACCAAACACTAAGGCACCGCATCCCATCGAACTCCGCAGCTAAGCGTGCTTCGGCGAGAGTAAGATTAGGATGGGTGACCTCCCGGGAAGTCCTCGTGTTGCACCCCTCCATTTTGCAGGTGGTTTTTATTTTTATTTTTTTATCTTTCGTCCGAAGACCCGGGAGAGATCATTCAACGCGGGCCCCACAAGGATGATCTACCGGACGGCCGCAGCGAGAGCACATTTATCGTGGGCCCCGCAGGATTATCGCCGGACGATGAGAGAGAGAGAGAGAGAGCACCTTATCGGCCCCACAAGGATTATCGCAGGATGCAGCGCACGAGAATCGCCATAACTTCGCGCGCAGCGTCCGTTTCGCCATTGCGACCCCATTCCGAAAGCTTATCGAAAGACGGACGACGCGCTGGATGTGCCGAAGGCGCATCCGCCGGACTCTCGCCGCTCAATCCGACCGTTCGCGGGCCGAACGGCCCGCCGAAAGGAGTCCGCGCGATGGCGGCCGCGATCTCCATAAGAATGAAAAAGACGCATATACCTTCGGTGCGACCATACCAAGCACTCGCGGCACCGGATCCCATCGAACTCCGCAGCTAAGCGTGCTCGGCGAGAGTAAGTACTAGGATGGGTGACCTCCCGGAAGTCCTCGTGTCGCACCCCTCCATTTTGCAGTGGTTTTTATTTTTATTTTTTTATCTTTCGTCCGAAGACCCGGAGAGATCATTCAACGTGGGCCCCACAAGGATGATCGGCCGGACGGCCACAGCGAGAGCACATTTATCGTGGGCCCCGCAGGGATTATCTGGCCTGGCGGATTGCGAGGCGCGCACGAGAATCGCCATAACTTCGCGCGCATGCGTCCGTTTCGCCATCGCGACCCCATTCCGGAAAGCATATCGAAAGACGGACGACGCGCGGATGTGCCGAAGGCGCATCCGGCTGGACTCTCGCCGCTCAATTCGACCGCTCGCGGGCCGAACGGCCCGCCGAAAGGAGTCCGCGCGATGGCGGGCCGCGATCTCCATAAGAATGAAAAAGACGCATATACCTTCTGGTGCGACCATACCAACACCAGCAGCACCGATCCCATCGAACTCCGCAGCTAAGCGTGCTCGGCGAGAGTAAGACTGAGGATGGGTGACCTCCCGGGAAGTCCTCGTGTCGCACCCCTCCATTTTCGAAGGTTTTTATTTTTATTTTTTTATCTTTCGTCCGGACGACCTGGGAGAGATCATTCAACGTGGGCCCCACAAGGATGATCTACCGGACGCGCCGCAGCGAGAGCACATTTATCGTGGGCCCCGCAGGGATTATCGGCCGGCGGTTGCGAGGCGCGCACGAGAATCGCCATAACTTCGCGCGCAGGCGTCCGTTTCGCCATCGCGACCCCATTCCGGAAAGCATATCGAAAGACGGACGACGCGCTGGATGTGCCGAAGGCGCATCCGCCGGACTCTCGCCGCTCAATTCGACCGTCTCGCGGGGCCGAACGGCCCGCCGAAAGGAGTCCGCGCGATGGCGGCCGCGATCTCCATAAGAATGAAAAAGACGCATATACCTTCGGTGCGACCATACCAAGACACTGGGCACCGGATCCCATCGGAACTCCGCGAGCTAAGCGTGTTTCGGCGAGAGTAAGTACTCAGGATGGGTGACCTCCCGGGAAGTCCTCGTGTCGCACCCCTCCATTTTGCGTGGTTTTTATTTTTATTTTTTTATCTTTCGTCCGGAAGACCTGGGAGAGATCATTCAACGTGGGCCCCACAAGGATGATCGGCTGGACGGCCAGAGCGAGAGCACATTTATCGTGGGCCCCGCAGGGATTATCGGCTGGCGGGTTGCGAGGCGGCACGAGAATCGCCATAACTTCGCGCGCAGGCGTCCGTTTCGCCATTGCGACCCCATTCCGAAAGCTTATCGAAAGACGGACGACGCGCGGATGTGCCGAAGGCGCATCCGGCCGGACTCTCGCCGCTCAATTCGACCGTTCGCGCGGCCGAACGGCCCGCCGAAAGGAGTCCGCGCGATGGCGGCCGCGATCTCCATAAGAATGAAAAGACGCATATACCTTCGGGTGCGACTCATACCAAACACCAAGTGCACCGGATCCCATCGAACTCCGCAGCTAAGCGTGCTCGGGCGAGAGTAGTACTCAGGATGGGTGACCTCCCGGGAAGTCCTCGTGTCGCACCCCTCCATTTTGCAGTGGTTTTTATTTTTATTTTTTTATCTTTCGTCCGAAGACCCGGGAGAGATCATTCAACGTGGGCCCCACAAGGATGATCGGCCGGACGGCCGCAGCGAGAGCACATTTATCGTGGGCTTCGGCCGACGATGAGAGAGAGAGAGAGAGAGAGCACCTTATCGGCCCCACAAGGATTATCCGCGGATTGCGAAGCGGCACGAGAATCTCCATAACTTCGCGCGCAGCGTCTTTTTCGCCATTGCGACCCCATTCCGGAAAGCTTATCGAAAGACGGACGACGCGCGGATGTGCCGAAGGCGCATCCGCCGGACTCTCGCCGCTCAATCCGGACCGTTCGGCGGGCCGAACGGCCCGCCGAAAGGAGTCCGCGCGATGGCGGGCCGCGATCTCCATAAGAATGAAAAAGACGCATATACCTTCGGTGCGACTCATACCAGACACCACGGCACCGGATCCCATCGTAACTCCGCAGCTTAAGCGTGCTTGGGCGAGAGTAGTACTAGGATGGGTGACCTCCGGGAAGTCCTCGTGTCGCACCCCTCCATTTTGCAGTGGTTTTTATTTTTATTTTTTTATCTTTCGTCCGAAGACTCGGGAGAGATCATTCAACGTGGGCCCCACAAGGATGATCGGCCGGACGGCCGCAGCGAGAGCACATTTATCGTGGGCCCCTGCAGGGATTATCTGGCCGGGCGGGTTGCGAGGCAGCACGAGAATCGCCATAACTTCGCGCACAGCGTCGATTTCGCCATTGAGACCCTATTCCGGAAAGCTTATCGAAAGACGGAGGACGCGCGGATGTGCCCAAGGCGCATCCTCCTAGGCTCTCGCCGCTCAATTCGACCGTTCCGCGGCCGAACGGCCCGCCGAAAGGAGTCCGCGCGATGGCGGGCCGCGATCTCCATAAGAATGAAAAAGACGCATATACCTTCGGTGCGACCATACCGAAGCACTCAAGGCACCGGATCCCATCGAACTCCGGCAGCTAAGCGTGCTCGGGCGAGAGTAGTACTAGGATGGGTGACCTCCCGGGAAGTCCTCGTGTCGCACCCCTCCATTTTGCAGTGGTTTTTATTTTTATTTTTTATCTTTCGTCCGAAGACCCGGGAGAGATCATTCAACGTGGGCCCCACAAGGATGATCTGCCGGACGGCCGCAGCGAGAGCACATTTATCGTGGGCCCCGCAGGGATTATCGGCCGGGCGGTTGCGAGGCGGCACGAGAATCGCCATAACTTCGCGCGCATGCGTTCGTTTCGCCATTGCGACCCCATTCCGAAAGCATATCGAAAGACGGACGACGCGCGGATGTGCCGAAGGCGCATCCGCCGGACTCTCGCCGCTCAATTCGATCGTCTCGCGGGCCGAACGGCCCGCCGAAAGGAGTCCGCGCGATGGCGGCCGCGATCTCCATAAGAATGAAAAAGACGCATATACCTTCTGGTGCGACTCATACCAAGCACTCGCGGCACCGGATCCCATCGAACTCCGCAGCTTAAGCGTGCTCGGGCGAGAGTAAGTACTAGGATGGGTGACCTCCCGGGAAGTCCTCGTGTCGCACCCCTCCATTTTGCGTGGTTTTTATTTTTATTTTTTTATCTTTCGTCCGAAGACTCGGGAGAGATCATTCAACGTGGGCCCCACAAGGATGATCGACCGGACGCGCCGCAGCGAGAGCACATTTATCGTGGGCCCCGCAGGGATTATCGGCCGGCGCGGTTGCGAGGCAGGCACGAGAATCGCCATAACTTCGCGCGCAAGCGTCCGTTTCGCCATCGCGACCCCATTCCGAAAGCTTATCGAAAGACGGACGACGCGCCGGATGTGCCGAAGGCGCATCCGCCGGACTCTCGCCGCTCAATTCGACCGTTCGCGGGCCGAACGGCCCGCCGAAAGGAGTCCGCGCGATGGCGGCCGCGATCTCCATAAGAATGAAAAAGACGCATATACCTTCGGTGCGACCATACCAACGACCAGCGGCACCGGATCCCATCGAACTCCGCAGCTAAGCGTGCTCGGCGAGAGTAAGACTGTGGATGGGTGACCTCCCGGGAAGTCCTCGTGTCGCACCCCCTCCATTTTGCGGTGGTTTTTATTTTTATTATTTTATCTTTCGTCCGGAAGACCTGGGAGAGATCATTCAACGTGGGCCCCACAAGGATGATCTGCCGGACGCGCCGAGCGAGAGCACATTTATCGTGGGCCCCGCAGGGATTATCGGCCGGCGGATTGCGAGGCAGCACGAGAATCGCCATAACTTCGCGCGCAGCGCTCCGTTTCGCCATTGCGACCCCATTCCGGAAAGCATATCGAAAGACGGACGACGCGCGGATGTGCCGAAGGCGCATCCGCCGGACTCTCGCCGCTCAATTCGACCGTTCGGCGGGCCGAACGGCCCGCCGAAAGGAGTCCGCGCGATGGCGGCCGCGATCTCCATAAGAATGAAAAGACGCATATACCTTCGGGTGCGACCATACCAAGACTCAGCAGGCACCGGATCCCATCGAACTCCGCAGCTAAGCGTGCTTCGGGCGAGAGTAAGCACTCAGACGGGTGACCTCCCGGGAAGTCCTCGTGTCGCACCCCTCCATTTTGCAGTGGTTTTTATTTTTATTTTTTATCTTTCGTCCGTAAGACTCGGGAGAGATCATTCAACGTGGGCCCCACAAGGATGATCTGGCCGGACGGCCGAGCGAGAGCACATTTATCGTGGGCCCCGCAGGATTATCGCCGGACGATGAGAGAGAGAGAGAGAGAGCACTGCCGGCCCACAAGGATTATCGGCGAGGCGGCGACGAGAATCGCCATAACTTCGCGCGCAAGCGCCCGTTTCGCCATTGCGACCCCATTCCGAAAGCTTATCGAAAGACGGACGACGCGCGGATGTGCCGAAGGCGCATCCGGCCGGACTCTCGCCGCTCAATTCGACCGCTCGCGGGCCGAACGGCCCGCCGAAAGGAGTCCGCGCGATGGCGGGCCGCGATCTCCATAAGAATGAAAAAGACGCATATACCTTCGGTGCGACCATACCAGCACTCGCGGCACCGGATCCCATCGTAACTCCGCAGCTAAGCGTGCTCGGGCGAGAGTAAGTACTAGGATGGGTGACCTCCCGGGAAGTCCTCGTGTCAGCACCCCTCCATTTTCAGCGGGTTTTTATTTTTATTTTTTTATCTTCGTCCGAAGATCCGGAGATCATTCAACGTGGCCCCACAAGGATGACGGACCCGTAGCGAGAGCACATTTATCGTGGGCCCCACATGGATTATCTCGGCCGGACGAGAGAGAGAGAGAGAGAGAGCACCTTTATCGGGCCCCACAAGGATTATCGGCTGGTGGATTGCGAGGCGGCACGAGAATCGCCATAACTTCGCGCGCATGCGTCCGTTTCGCCATTGCGACCCCATTCCGGAAAGCTTATCGAAAGACGGACGACGCGCGGATGTGCCGAAGGCGCATCCGGCTGGACTCTCGCCGCTCAATTCGATCGTTCGCGCGGCCGAACGGCCCGCCGAAAGGAGTCCGCGCGATGGCGGGCCGCGATCTCCATAAGAATGAAAAAGACGCATATACCTTCGGGTGCGACTCATACCAAGACCGAAGGCACCGGATCCCATCGAACTCCGCAGCTAAGCGTGTTCGGGCGAGAGTAGGACTAGGACGGGTGACCTCCCGGGAAGTCCTCGTGTCGCACCCCTCCATTTTGCGGGGCATCTATTTTTATTTTTTTATCTTCCGTCCGGAGACCGGAGAGATCATTCAACGTGGGCCCCACAAGGATGATCGACCGGACGGCCGAGCGAGAGCACATTTATCGTGGGCCCCACAGGGATTATCGGCCGGCGGATTGCGAGGCGCAGAGCACGAGAATCGCCATAACTTCGCGCGTAGTGCGTCCGTTTCGCCATTGCGACCCCATTCCGAAAGCTTATCGAAAGACGGACGACGCGCGGATGTGCCGAAGGCGCATCCGCCGGACTCTCGCCGCTCAACTCGACCGTCTCGCGGCCGAACGGCCCGCCGAAAGGAGTCCGCGCGATGGCGGGCTGCGATCTCCATAAGAATGAAAAAGACGCATATACCTTCGGTGCGACTCATACCGAAGACCAAGGCACCGGATCCCATCGGAACTCCGCAGCTAAGCGTGCTTCGGCGAGAGTAAGATTAGGATGGGTGACCTCCCGGGAAGTCCTCGTGTCGCACCCCTCCATTTTGCAGTGGCATCTATTATTTTTTTTTTATCTTCCGTCCGGACGACGCCGCAGCGATGAGAGCATTTGTCGTGGGCCCCACATGGATTATCCGTCCGGACGGCAGAGAGCGAGAGCGCACTTTGTCGTGGGCCCCACAGGGATTATCGGCCGGCGGATTGCGAGGCAAGACGAGAATCGCCATAACTTCGCGCGCAGGCGTCCGTTCCGCCATTGCGACCCCATTCCGAAAGCTTATCGAAAGACGGACGACGCGCGGATGTGCCGAAGGCGCCATCCGCCGGACTCTCGCCGCTCAATCCGACCGCTCCGCGGGCCGAACGGCCCGCCGAAAGGAGTCCGCGCGATGGCGGGCTGCGATCTCCATAAGAATGAAAAAGACGCATATACCTTCGGGTGCGACCATACCAAGCACCGCGGCACCGGATCCCATCGAACTCCGCAGCTTAAGCGTGCTCGGGCGAGAGTAAGTACTGGGATGGGTGACCTCCGGGAAGTCCTCGTGTCGCACCCCTCCATTTTGCAGGGTATTTATTATTTTTTTTATCTTTCGTCCGACGACCGGGAGAGATCATTCAACGTGGGCCCCACATGGATATCCGTCCGACGGCAAGAGCGAGAGCGCATTTATCGTGGGCCCCGCAGGGATTATCGGCCGGCGGATTGCGAGGCGACACGAGAATCGCCATAACTTCGCGCGCAGCGGCCCGTTTCGCCATTGCGACCCCATTCCGGAAAGCTTATCGAAAGACGGACGACGCGCTGGATGTGCCGAAGGCCCATCCGACCGGACTCTCGCCGCTCACCCGACCGTTCGCGGCCGACCGGCCCGCCGAAAGGAGTCCGCGCGATGGCGGGCTGCGATCTCCATAAGAATGAAAAAGACGCATATACCTTCGGGTGCGACCATACCGACGACTGGCGCAGCACCGATCCCATCGAACTCCGCAGCTTAAGCGTGCTCGGCGAGAGTAAGTACTAGGATGGGTGACCTCCCGGGAAGTCCTCGTGTCGCACCCCTCCCTTTGCAGTGGCATTTATTATTTTTTTTATCTTCCGTCCGACGGCCGCAGCGAGAGATGCATTTGTCGTGGGCCCCACATGGATTATCCGGCCGGACGGCAAGATCGAGAGCGCATTTGTCGTGGGCCCCACAGGGATTATCGGCCGGCGGATCGCGAGGCGCACGAGAATCGCCATAACTTCGCGCGCGCAGCGTCCGTTCCGCCATCGCGACCCCATTCCGGAAAGCTTATCGAAAGACGGACGACGCGCGGATGTGCCGAAGGCCCATCCGCCGGACTCTCGCCGCTCAACTCGAGCCGTCTCGCGGCCGAACGGCCCGCCGAAAGGAGTCCGCGCGATGGCGGGCTGCGATCTCCATAAGAATGAAAAAGACGCATATATCTTCGGGTGCGACCATACCAGCACTGCGGCACCGGATCCCATCGTAACTCCGCAGCTAAGCGTGCTCGGGCGAGAGTAGTACTCAGGACGGGTGACCTCCCGGGAAGTCCTCGTGTTGCACCCCCTCCCTTTTGCGGGGTCTATTTATTATTTTATCTTTCGTCCGGAGACCCGGAGAGATCATTCAACGGGCCCCACAGGATCGGTCGGACGGCCGCAGCGAGAGCGCATTTATCGTGGGCCCCACAGTGGATTATCGGCCGGCGGATTGCGAGGCGGCACGAGAATCGCCATAACTTCGCGCGCAAAGCGCCCGTTCCGCCATTGCGACCCCATTCCCGAAAGCTTATCGAAAGACGGACGACGCGCGGATGTGCCGAAGGCCCATCCGGCCGGACTCTCGCCGCTCAATTCGACCGCTCGCGGGCCGAACGGCCCGCCGAAAGGAGTCCGCGCGATGGCGGGCTTCGATCTCCATAAGAATAAAAAAGACGCATATATCTTCGGTGCGACCATACCAAAGACTCGCTGCACCGGATCCCATCGAACTCCGGCAGCTTAAGCGTGCTCGGGCGAGAGTAGTACTAGGATGGGTGACCTCCCGGGAAGTCCTCGTGTCGCACCCCTCCCTTTCGTGGGGCATCTATTATTTTTTTTATCTTCCGTCCGACCGGCCGCAGCGATGAGGCATTTGTCGTGGGCCCCACATGGATTTCCGTCCGGACGCGCAAGATCGAGAGCGCATTTGTCGTGGGCCCCACAAGGATTATCGGCCGGCGGATTGCGAGGCAAGCACGAGAATCGCCATAACTTCGCGCGCGCAGCGTCCGTTCCGCCCATTGCGACCCCATTCCGGAAAGCTTATCGAAAGACGGACGACGCGCGGATGTGCCGAAGGCCCATCCGCCGGATCTCGCCGCTCACCCGACCGTTCGCGGGCCGAACGGCCCGCCGAAAGGAGTCCGCGCGATGGCGGGCTTCGATCTCCATAAGAATGAAAAAGACGCATATATCTTCGGTGCGACCATACCAAGACTCAAGGCACCGGATCCCATCGTAACTCCGCAGCTTAAGCGTGCTCTGGCGAGAGTAGTACTAGGATGGGTGACCTCCCGGAAGTCCTCGTGTTGCACCCCTCCATTTTGCGGGGCATTTATTATTTTTTTATCTTCCGTCCGGACGACCTGGGAGAGATCATTCAACGTGGGCCCCACAAGGATGATCGGCTGGACGGCAAGAGCGAGAGCACATTTATCGTGGGCCCCACAGGGATTATCGGCCGGCGGATTGCGAGGCAGGCACGAGAATCGCCATAACTTCGCGCGGCAGCGTCCGTTTCGCCATTGCGACCCCATTCCGGAAAGCTTATCGAAAGACGGACGACGCGCGGATGTGCCGAAGGCGCATCCGGCTGGACTCTCGCCGCTCAATTCGACCGTTCGGCGGGCCGAACGGCCCGCCGAAAGGAGTCCGCGCGATGGCGGGCTGCGATCTCCATAAGAATGAAAAAGACGCATATACCTTCGGGTGCGACCATACCACAGACCGAGGCACCGGATCCCATCGAACTCCGCAGCTAAGCGTGCTCGGGCGAGAGTAATACTAGGATGGGCGACCTCCCGGGAAGTCCTCGTGTCGCACCCCTCCATTTTGCAGGGCATCTATTATTTTTTTTATCTTCCGTCCGGACGGCCGCAGCGAGAGAGGCATTTGTCGTGGGCCCCACATGGATTATCCGTCCGGACGGCAAGAGCGAGAGCGCATTTGTCGTGGGCCCCACAGGATTATCGGCCGGCGGATTGCGAGGCAGCACGAGAATCGCCATAACTTCGCGCGCAGCGTCCGTTCCGCCATTGCGACCCCATTCCGAAAGCTTATCGAAAGACGGACGACGCGCGGATGTGCCGAAGGCGCATCCGCCGGACTCTCGCCGCTCAATTCGATCGTCTCGCGGGCCGAACGGCCCGCCGAAAGGAGTCCGCGCGATGGCGGGCTTCGATCTCCATAAGAATGAAAAAGACGCATATATCTTCGGGTGCGACCATACCAAAGACTAAGGCAACCGGATCCCATCGTAACTCCGCAGCTAAGCGTGCTCGGCGAGAGTAGTACTAGGATGGGTGACCTCCCGGGAAGTCCTCGTGTCGCACCCCTCCCTTTTGCAGGGCATCTATTATTTTTTTATCTTCCGTCCGGACCCGGCGAGATCATTCGACGGGGCCCCACATGGATTATCGCCGGACCGCCGACGAGAGCGCATTTATCGTGGGCCCCACAGGGATTATCGGCCGGCGATTGCGAGGCAAGACGAGAATCGCCATAACTTCGCGCGCAAGCGTCCGTTCCGCCATTGCGACCCCATTCCGGAAAGCTTATCGAAAGACGGACGACGCGCGGATGTGCCGAAGGCCCATCCGCCGGACTCCGCCGCTCGACCCGACCGTCTCGGCGGCCGAACGGCCCGCCGAAAGGAGTCCGCGCGATGGCGGGCTTCGATCTCCATAAGAATGAAAAAGACGCATATATCTTCGGTGCGACCATACCAGCACTCGCAGCACCGGATCCCATCGAACTCCGCAGCTTAAGCGTGCTCGGCGAGAGTAGTACTAGGATGGGTGACCTCCCGGGAAGTCCTCGTGTCGCACCCCACCCTTTGCGGGCATCTATTATTTTTTTTATCTTCCGTCCGGACGGCCGCAGCGATAAGAGCATTTGTCGTGGGCCCCACATGGATTTCCGTCCGGACGGCAGAGATCGAGAGCGCATTTGTCGTGGGCCCCACAGGGATTGTCGGCCGGCGGATTGCGAGGCAGCGACGAGAATCGCCATAACTTCGCGCGTCAGCGTCCGTTCCGCCATCGCGACCCCATTCCGAAAGCTTATCGAAAGACGGACGACGCGCGGATGCGCCGAAGGCCCATCCGCCGGACTCTCGCCGCTCAATCCGACCGTTCGCGGGCCGAACGGCCCGCCGAAAGGAGTCCGCGCGATGGCGGCTGCGATCTCCATAAGAATAAAAAGACGCATATATCTTCGGTGCGACCATACCAGAAGACCAAAGGCACCGGATCCCATCGAACTCCGCAGCTAAGCGTGCTTCGGGCGAGAGTAGTACTAGGATGGGTGACCTCCCGGGAAGTCCTCGTGTCGCACCCCTCCCTTTTGCGTGGCATCTATTATTTTTTTTATCTTCCGTCCGACGGCCGGGAGAGGCATTCGTCGTGGGCCCCACATGGATTTCCGTCCGACGGCGATCGAGAGCGCATTTATCGTGGGCCCCACAGGGATTATCGGCCGGCGGATTGCGAGGCAAGACGAGAATCGCCATAACTTCGCGCGCAGCGTCCGTTCCGCCATTGCGACCCCATTCCGGAAAGCTTATCGAAAGACGGACGACGCGCGGATGTGCCGAAGGCCCATCCGGCCGGACTCTCGCCGCTCAACTCGACCGTTCTCGGCGGCCGAACGGCCCGCCGAAAGGAGTCCGCGCGATGGCGGGCTTCGATCTCCATAAGAATAAAAAGACGCATATATCTTCGGGTGCGACCATACCAAAGACTCAAGGCACCGGATCCCATCGAACTCCGCAGCTAAGCGTGCTTCGGCGAGAGTAGTACTAGGATGGGTGACCTCCTGGGAAGTCCTCGTGTTGCACCCCTCCCTTTTGCGGGGCATCTATTATTTTTTTTATCTTCCGTCCGACGGCCGCAGCGATGAGAGCATTTGTCGTGGGCCCCACATGGATTTCCGTCCGACGGCAAGATCGAGAGCGCATTTGTCGTGGGCCCCACAGGATTATCGGCCGGCGGATTGCGAGGCAAGACGAGAATCGCCATAACTTCGCGCGCAGGCGTCCGTTCCGCCATCGCGACCCCATTCCGAAAGCTTATCGAAAGACGGACGACGCGCGGATGTGCCGAAGGCCCATCCGGCCGGACTCTCGCCGCTCAATTCGACCGTCTCGCGGGCCGAACGGCCCGCCGAAAGGAGTCCGCGCGATGGCGGGCTTCGATCTCCATAAGAATAAAAAGACGCATATATCTTCGGGTGCGACCATACCAAGACTCAGCGGCACCGGATCCCATCGAACTCCGCAGCTAAGCGTGCTTCGGGCGAGAGTAAGTACTAGGATGGGTGACCTCCCCGGGAAGTCCTCGTGTCGCACCCCTCCCTTTGCGGGGCATCTATTATTTTTTTATCTTCCGTCCGGACCGGCCAGTACCGAGAGCGCATTTATCGTGGGCCCCACAGTGGATTATCGGCCGGCGGATTGCGAGGCAAGCACGAGAATCGCCATAACTCTCGCGCGCAGCGTCCGTTCCGCCATTGCGACCCCATTCCGGAAAGCTTATCGAAAGACGGACGACGCGCGGATGTGCCGAAGGCCCATCCGGCCGGACTCTCGCCGCTCAATTCGACCGTCTCGCGGGCCGAACGGCCCGCCGAAAGGAGTCCGCGCGATGGCGGGCTTCGATCTCCATAAGAATAAAAAAGACGCATATATCTTCGGTGCGACCATACCAAGCACTGACGGCACCGGATCCCATCGTAACTCCGCAAGCTAAGCGTGCTTCGGGCGAGAGTAGTACTAGGATGGGTGACCTCCCGGGAAGTCCTCGTGTCGCACCCCACCCTTTTGCAGGGCATCTATTATTTTTTTATCTTCCGTCCGGACGGCCGTAGCGATAAGGCATTTGTCGTGGGCCCCACATGGATTTCCGTCCGGACGGCAAGATCGAGAGCGCATTTGTCGTGGGCCCCACAGGGATTGTCGGCCGGCGGATTGCGAGGCAAGACGAGAATCGCCATAACTTTGCGCGCAGGCGTTCGTTTTGCCATTACGACCCCATTCCGGAAAGCTTATCGAAAGACTGACGACGCGCGGATGTGCCGAAGGCCCATCCGCCGGACTCTCGCCGCTCAATTCGACCGTTCTGGGGGCCGAACGGCCCGCCGAAAGGAGTCCGCGCGATGGCGGGCTGCGATCTCCATAAGAATAAAAAAGACGCATATATCTTCGGGTGCGACCATACCAAGACCAAGGCACCGGATCCCATCGAACTCCGCAGCTAAGCGTGCTCGGGCGAGAGTAAGTACTAGGATGGGTGACCTCCCGGGAAGTCCTCGTGTTGCACCCCTCCCTTTGCGGGGCATCTATTATTTTTTTTATCTTCCGTCCGACGGCCGAGCGAGAGCGCATTTATCGTGGGCCCCACATGGATTTCCGCCGACGGCAGATCGAGAGCGCATTTGTCGGGGCCCCACAGATTGTCGACCGGCGGATTGCGAGGCGCACGAGAATCGCCATAACTTCGCGCGCAGAGCGTCCGTTCCGCCATTGCGACCCCATTCCGGAAAGCTTATCGAAAGACGGACGACGCGCGGATGTGCCGAAGGCCCATCCGGCTGGACTCTCGCCGCTCAACCCGACCGTTCTGCGGGCCGAACGGCCCGCCGAAAGGAGTCCGCGCGATGGCGGGCTTCGATCTCCATAAGAATGAAAAGACGCATATATCTTCGGGTGCGACCATACCAAAGACCAAAGGCACCGGATCCCATCGAACTCCGCAGCTAAGCGTGCTCGGCGAGAGTAGTACTAGGATGGGTGACCTCCCGGGAAGTCCTCGTGTTGCACCCCACCCTTTGCGGGGCATCTATTATTTTTTTTATCTTCCGTCCGGACGGCCGCAGCGATAGATGCATTTGTCGTGGGCCCCACATGGATTTCCGTCCGGACGGCAAGATCGAGAGCGCATTTGTCGTGGGCCCCACAGGGATTATCGGCCGGCGGATCGCGAGGCAAGACGAGAATCGCCATAACTTCGCGCGCAGCGTCCGTTCCGCCATCGCGACCCCATTCCGAAAGCTTATCGAAAGACGGACGACGCGCGGATGTGCCGAAGGCCCATCCGGCCGGACTCTCGCCGCTCAATTCGACCGTCCTCGCGGGCCGAACGGCCCGCCGAAAGGAGTCCGCGCGATGGCGGGCTTCGATCTCCATAAGAATGAAAAAGACGCATATATCTTCGGGTGCGACCATACCGAAGACCAGCGGCACCGGATCCCATCGAACTCCGCAGCTAAGCGTGCTTCGGCGAGAGTAAGACTAGGACGGGTGACCTCCCGGGAAGTCCTCGTGTCGCACCCCTCCCTTTTGCGGGGCATCTATTATTTTTTTATCTTCCGTCCGGACGGGCGCGATCATTCGACGAGCCCCGCATTGATATCGGCTGGGCCCGCACGAGAGCGCATTTATCGTGGGCCCCGGCGGATTCGGCGAGCGCGAGCGACGAGAATCGCCATAACTTCGCGCGCAGCGTCCGTTCCGCCATTGCGACCCCATTCCGGAAAGCTTATCGAAAGACGGACGACGCGCGGATGTGCCGAAGGCCCATCCGCCGGACTCTCGCCGCTCAATTCGACCGCTCCGCGGGCCGAACGGCCCGCCGAAAGGAGTCCGCGCGATGGCGGGCTTCGATCTCCATAAGAATAAAAAGACGCATATATCTTCGGGTGCGACCATACCAAAGACCAAGTGCACCGGATCCCATCGAACTCCGCAGCTCAAGCGTGCTTCGGCGAGAGTAGTACTAGGATGGGTGACCTCCCGGGAAGTCCTCGTGTCGCACCCCACCTTTTGCGGGCATCTATTATTTTTTTTATCTTCCGTCCGGACGGCCGAGCGATAAGGCATTTGTCGTGGGCCCCACATGGATTTCCGTCCGGACGGCAAGATCGAGAGCGCATTTGTCGTGGGCCCCACAGGGATTGTCGGCCGGCGGATTGCGAGGCAAGACGAGAATCGCCATAACTTCGCGCGCAGCGTCCGTTCCGCCATCGCGACCCCATTCCGAAAGCTTATCGAAAGACGGACGACGCGCGGATGTGCCGAAGGCCCATCCGCCGGACTCTCGCCGCTCACTCCGACCGCTCGCGCGGCCGAACGGCCCGCCGAAAGGAGTCCGCGCGATGGCGGGCTTCGATCTCCATAAGAATGAAAAAGACGCATATATCTTCGGTGCGACCATACCAACGACTCGAGGCACCGGATCCCATCGAACTCCGCAGCTAAGCGTGCTTCGGGCGAGAGTAGTACTAGGATGGGTGACCTCCCGGGAAGTCCTCGTGTTGCACCCCTCCCTTTGCGGGGCATCTATTATTTTTTTTATCTTCCGTCCGACGACCGCAGCGATAAGGCATTTGTCGTGGGCCCCACATGGATTTCCGTCCGGACGGCAAGATCGAGAGCGCATTTGTCGTGGGCCCCACAGGGATTATCGGCCGGCGGATTGCGAGGCAAAGCACGAGAATCGCCATAACTTCGCGCGTAGTGCGTCCGTTCCGCCATCGCGACCCCATTCCGGAAAGCTTATCGAAAGACGGACGACGCGCGGATGTGCCGAAGGCCCATCCGGCCGGACTCCCGCCGCTCACTCCGATCGTTCGCGGGCCGAACGGCCCGCCGAAAGGAGTCCGCGCGATGGCGGCTTCGATCTCCATAAGAATAAAAAGACGCATATATCTTCTGGTGCGACCATACCAGAAGACCACATGCACCGGATCCCATCGAACTCCGCAGCGAAGCGTGCTTCGGCGAGAGTAAGCATTAGGATGGGTGACCTCCCGGGAAGTCCTCGTGCTGCACCCCTCCCTTTGCGTGGGCATCTATTATTTTTTTATCCTCTCCGTCCCGACGCGCCGTACCGAGAGCGCATTTATCGTGGGCCCCACAGGGATTATCGGCCGGCGGATTGCGAGGCGAAGCACGAGAATCGCCATAACCTCGCGCGCAGAGCGCCCGTTCCGCCATTGCGACCCCATTCCGGAAAGCTTATCGAAAGACGGACGACGCGCGGATGTGCCGAAGGCCCATCCGCCGGACTCTCGCCGCTCACCCGACCGCTCTCGCGGGCCGAACGGCCCGCCGAAAGGAGTCCGCGCGATGGCGGGCTTCGATCTCCATAAGAATAAAAAAGACGCATATATCTTCGGGTGCGACCATACCGACACTGAACGGCACCGGATCCCATCGAACTCCGGCAGCTAAGCGTGCTCGGGCGAGAGTAGTACTAGGATGGGTGACCTCCCGGGAAGTCCTCGTGTCAGCACCCCACCCTTTGCATGGGCATCTATTATTTTTTTTATCTTCCGTCCGACGGCCGCAGCGATGAGTGCATTTGTCGTGGGCCCCACATGGATTTCCGTCCGACGGCAAGATCGAGAGCGCATTTGTCGTGGGCCCCACAGGATTGTCGGCCGGCGGATTGCGAGGCAAGACGAGAATCGCCATAACTTCGCGCGCATGCGTCCGTTCCGCCATCGCGACCCCATTCCGAAAGCTTATCGAAAGACGGACGACGCGCGGATGTGCCGAAGGCCCATCCGCCGGACTCTCGCCGCTCAATTCGACCGTTCGCGGGCCGAACGGCCCGCCGAAAGGAGTCCGCGCGATGGCGGGCTTCGATCTCCATAAGAATAAAAAGACGCATATATCTTCGGGTGCGACCATACCAACGACTACAGGCACCGGATCCCATCGAACTCCGCAGCTAAGCGTGCTTCGGGCGAGAGTAAGTACTAGGATGGGTGACCTCCCGGGAAGTCCTCGTGTCAGCACCCCTCCCTTTTGCGGGGCATCTATTATTTTTTTTATCTTCCGTCCGACGGCCGTAGATCCGACGAGCGCATTTATCGTGGGCCCCACAGGTGATTATCGGTCCGGCGGATTGCGAGGCAGCAAGACGAGAATCGCCATAACTTCGCGCGCAGCGTCCGTTCCGCCATTGCGACCCCATTCCGGAAAGCTTATCGAAAGACTGGACGACGCGCGGATGTGCCGAAGGCCCATCCGCCGGACTCTCGCCGCTCAATTCGACCGCTCGCGGGCCGAACGGCCCGCCGAAAGGAGTCCGCGCGATGGCGGGCTTCGATCTCCATAAGAATAAAAAGACGCATATATCTTCGGGGTGCGACCATACCAGCGACCAGCGGCACCGGATCCCATCGAACTCCGCAGCCAAGCGTGCTCTGGCGAGAGTAGTACTAGGATGGGTGACCTCCCGGGAAGTCCTCGTGTCGCACCCCACCCTTTGCGGGCATCTATTATTTTTTTTATCTTCCGTCCGGACGGCCGCAGCGATAGTGCATTTGTCGTGGGCCCCACATGGATTTCCGTCCGGACGGCAAGATCGAGAGCGCATTTGTCGTGGGCCCCACAGGATTGTCGGCCGGCGGATTGCGAGGCAAGCACGAGAATCGCCATAACTCGCGCGCGCAGCGTCCGTTCCGCCATCGCGACCCCATTCCGAAAGCTTATCGAAAGACGGACGACGCGCGGATGTGCCGAAGCGCCCATCCGGCCGGACTCTCGCCGCTCAATTCGACTCGTCTCGCGGGCCGAACGGCCCGCCGAAAGGAGTCCGCGCGATGGCGGGCTTCGATCTCCATAAGAATAAAAAAGACGCATATATCTTCTGGTGCGACTCATACCAGCACTCGCGGCACCGGATCCCATCGTAACTCCGCTAGCGAAGCGTGCTTCGGCGAGAGTAGTACTAGGATGGGTGACCTCCCGGGAAGTCCTCGTGTCGCACCCCTCCTTTTGCAGGGCATCTATTATTTTTTTTATCTTCCGTCCGGACGGCCGCAGCGATAGATGCATTTGTCGTGGGCCCCACATGGATTATCCGTCCGGACGGCAAGATCGAGAGCGCATTTGTCGTGGGCCCCACAGTGATTGTCGGGCCGGCGGATCGCGAGGCAAGACGAGAATCGCCATAACTTCGCGCGCAGCGTCCGTTCCGCCATCGCGACCCCATTCCGGAAAGCTTATCGAAAGACGGACGACGCGCGGATGTGCCGAAGGCCCATCCGCCGGACTCTCGCCGCTCAATCCGACCGCTCGCGGGCCGAACGGCCCGCCGAAAGGAGTCCGCGCGACGGCGGGCTTCGATCTCCATAAGAATAAAAAGACGCATATATCTTCGGGTGCGACCATACCGAAGACCAGAGGCACCGGATCCCATCGAACTCCGGCAGCTTAAGCGTGCTTCGGCGAGAGTAAGTACTAGGACTGGTGACCTCCCGGGAAGTCCTCGTGTCGCACCCCTCCCTTTTGCGGGGCATCTATTATTTTTTTATCTTCCGTCCGGACGCGCCGCATCGAGAGCGCATTTATCGTGGGCCCCACGATGGATTATCGGGTCTCGGCTGGATTGCGAGGCAAGCACGAGAATCGCCATAACTTCGCGCGCAGCGTCCGTTCCGCCATCGCGACCCCATTCCGGAAAGCTTATCGAAAGACGGACGACGCGCGGATGTGCCGAAGGCCCATCCGCCGGACTCTCGCCGCTCAATTCGGACCGCTCTCGCGGGCCGAACGGCCCGCCGAAAGGAGTCCGCGCGATGGCGGGCTTCGATCTCCATAAGAATGAAAAAGACGCATATATCTTCGGTGCGACCATACCAAGACCAACGGCACCGGATCCCATCGAACTCCGCAGCTAAGCGTGCTTCGGCGAGAGTAGTACTAGGATGGGTGACCTCCCGGGAAGTCCTCGTGTCGCACCCCTCCCTTTTGCGGGGCATCTATTATTTTTTTTATCTTCCGTCCGGACGGCCAGAGCGAGAGTGCATTTGTCGTGGGCCCCACATGGATTTCCGTCCGGACGGCAAGATCGAGAGCGCATTTGTCGTGGGCCCCACAGGGATTGTCGGCTGGCGGATTGCGAGGCAGCACGAGAATCGCCATAACTTCGCGCGCGAGCGTCCGTTCCGCCATTGCGACCCCATTCCGGAAAGCTTATCGAAAGACGGACGACGCGCGGATGTGCCGAAGGCCCATCCGGCTGGACTCTCGCCGCTCAACCCGACTGCTCTCGCGGGCCGAACGGCCCGCCGAAAGGAGTCCGCGCGATGGCGGGCTTCGATCTCCATAAGAATAAAAAAGACGCATATATCTTCGGTGCGACCATACCAAGCACTCGAAGGCACCGGATCCCATCGAACTCCGCAGCTAAGCGTGCTTCGGGGCGAGAGTAGTACTAGGATGGGTGACCTCCCGGGAAGTCCTCGTGTTGCACCCCTCCCTTTTGCGTGGCATCTATTATTTTTTTATCTTTCCGTCCGGACGCCCGGGAGAGTCATTCGTCGTGGGCCCCACATGGATGTCCGCCGACGGCAAGATCGAGAGCGCATTTATCGTGGGCCCCACAGGGATTATCGGCTGGCGTGATTGCGAGGGCAAGCACGAGAATCGCCATAACTTCGCGCGCAAAGCGCCCGTTCCGCCATTGCGACCCCATTCCGGAAAGCTTATCGAAAGACGGACGACGCGCGGATGTGCCGAAGGCCCATCCGGCCGGACCTCGCCGCTCATCCGACCGTCTCTGCGGGCCGAACGGCCCGCCGAAAGGAGTCCGCGCGATGGCGGGCTTCGATCTCCATAAGAATGAAAAAGACGCATATATCTTCGGTGCGACTCATACCAGCACCAAAGGCACCGGATCCCATCGAACTCCGCAGCTCAAGCGTGCTTCGGGCGAGAGTAGTACTAGGATGGGTGACCTCCGGGAAGTCCTCGTGTCGCACCCCTCCCTTTTGCGGGGCATCTATTATTTTTTTTTATCTTCCGTCCGACGGCCGCAGCGATAGTGCATTTGTCGTGGGCCCCACATGGATTTCCGTCCGGACGGCAAGATCGAGAGCGCATTTGTCGTGGGCCCCACAGGGATTATCGGCCGGCGGATTGCGAGGCAGCACGAGAATCGCCATAACTTCGCGCGCAGGCGTCCGTTCCGCCATTGCGACCCCATTCCGGAAAGCTTATCGAAAGACGGACGACGCGCGGATGTGCCGAAGGCCCATCCGGCTGGACTCTCGCCGCTCAATTCGACCGTTCTGCGGGCCGAACGGCCCGCCGAAAGGAGTCCGCGCGATGGCGGGCTTCGATCTCCATAAGAATGAAAAAGACGCATATATCTTCGGTGCGACCATACCGAGCACCAAGGCACCGGATCCCATCGTAACTCCGCAGCTAAGCGTGCTTCGGGCGAGAGTAGTACTAGGATGGGTGACCTCCCGGGAAGTCCTCGTGTTGCACCCCTCCCTTTGCAGGGCATCTATTATTTTTTTTATCTTCCGTCCGACGGCCGAGCGAGAGATGCATTTGTCGTGGGCCCCACATGGATTATCCGTCCGGACGGCCAGAGCGAGAGCGCATTTGTCGTGGGCCCCACAGGTATTATCGGCTGGCGGATCGCGAGGCAAAGCACGAGAATCGCCATAACTTCGCGCGCAGCGTCCGTTCCGCCATTGCGACCCCATTCCGAAAGCTTATCGAAAGACGGACGACGCGCGGATGTGCCGAAGGCCCATCCGGCCGGACTCTCGCCGCTCAATTCGACCGCTCCGCGGGCCGAACGGCCCGCCGAAAGGAGTCCGCGCGATGGCGGGCTTCGATCTCCATAAGAATGAAAAAGACGCATATATCTTCGGTGCGACCATACCAAGACTGCGGCACCGGATCCCATCGAACTCCGCAGCTGAAGCGTGCTTCGGGCGAGAGTAGTACTAGGATGGGTGACCTCCTGGGAAGTCCTCGTGTTGCACCCCTCCCTTTTGCGGGGCATCTATTATTTTTTTTATCTTCCGTCCGGACGGCCGCAGCGAGAGCGCATTTATCGTGGGCCCCACAGGATTCGCCGGACGGCGAGCGAGAGCCATTTATCGTGCCCCGCAGGATTATCGGCCGGCGGATTGCGAGGCAAGACGAGAATCGCCATAACTTCGCGCGCAGCGTCCGTTCCGCCATTGCGACCCCATTCCGAAAGCTTATCGAAAGACGGACGACGCGCGGATGTGCCGAAGGCCCATCCGGCCGGACTCTCGCCGCTCAATTCGACCGTCTCGCGGGCCGAACGGCCCGCCGAAAGGAGTCCGCGCGATGGCGGGCTTCGATCTCCATAAGAATAAAAAGACGCATATATCTTCGGGTGCGACCATACCAAGCACTCGCGGCACCGGATCCCATCGAACTCCGCAGCTAAGCGTGCTTCGGGCGAGAGTAGTACTAGGATGGGTGACCTCCCGGGAAGTCCTCGTGTCGCACCCCACCCTTTTGCGTGGCATCTATTATTTTTTTTATCTTCCGTCCGACGGCCAGAGCGATGATGCATTTGTCGTGGGCCCCACATGGATTTCCGTCCGGACGGCAAGATCGAGAGCGCATTTGTCGTGGGCCCCACAGGGATTGTCGGGCGGGCGGACTGCGAGGCAGCACGAGAATCGCCATAACTTCGCGCGCAGCGTCCGTTCCGCCATTGCGACCCCCATTCCGAAAGCTTATCGAAAGACGGACGACGCGCGGATGTGCCGAAGGCCCATCCGCCGGACTCCCGCCGCTCAATTCGGACCGTTCTCGCGGGCCGAACGGCCCGCCGAAAGGAGTCCGCGCGATGGCGGGCTTCGATCTCCATAAGAATGAAAAAGACGCATATATCTTCTGGTGCGACCATACCGACGACCAACGTGCACCGGATCCCATCGAACTCCGGCAGCTAAGCGTGCTCGGGCGAGAGTAGTACTAGGATGGGTGACCTCCCGGGAAGTCCTCGTGTCGCACCCCTCCCTTTGCGGTGCATCTATTATTTTTTTATCTTCCGTCCGAAGACTAAGGCATTCGGGCCCCAAGGATGACGGCGACGGAGCGCATTTATCGTGGGCCCCACAGGGATTATCGGCCGGCGGATTGCGAGGCAGCACGAGAATCGCCATAACTTCGCGCGCAGCGTCCGTTCCGCCATTGCGACCCCATTCCGAAAGCTTATCGAAAGACGGACGACGCGCGGATGTGCCGAAGGCCCATCCGGCCGGACTCTCGCCGCTCAACTCGACCGTCTCGCGGGCCGAACGGCCCGCCGAAAGGAGTCCGCGCGATGGCGGGCTTCGATCTCCATAAGAATAAAAAAGACGCATATATCTTCGGTGCGACTCATACCAAGCACCAAGGCACCGGATCCCATCGTAACTCCGCAGCTAAGCGTGCTCGGGCGAGAGTAGTACTCAGGATGGGTGACCTCCCGGGAAGTCCTCGTGTCGCACCCCTCCCTTTGCGGGGCATCTATTATTTTTTTTATCTTCCGTCCGGACGGCCGCAGCGATGAGCGCATTTGTCGTGGGCCCCACATGGATTTCCGTCCGGACGGCAAGATCGAGAGCGCATTTGTCGTGGGCCCCACAGGATTGTCGGCCGGCGGATTGGGAGGCGCACGAGAATCGCCATAACTTCGCGCGCAAAGCGTCCGTTCCGCCATTGCGACCCCATTCCGAAAGCTTATCGAAAGACGGACGACGCGCGGATGTGCCGAAGGCCCATCCGGCCGGACTCTCGCCGCTCAATCCGACCGTCTCGCGGGCCGAACGGCCCGCCGAAAGGAGTCCGCGCGATGGCGGGCTTCGATCTCCATAAGAATAAAAAAGACGCATATATCTTCGGTGCGACCATACCTGAGACCACACGGCACCGGATCCCATCGTAACTCCGCAGCTAAGCGTGCTTCGGCGAGAGTAGTACTAGGATGGGTGACCTCCCGGGAAGTCCTCGTGTCGCACCCCACCCTTTTGCGTGGCATCTATTATTTTTTTTATCTTTCCGTCCGGACGGCCGCAGCGATAGGGCATTTGTCGTGGGCCCCACATGGATTTCCGTCCGGACGGCAAGATCGAGAGCGCATTTGTCGTGGGCCCCACAGGATTGTCGGCCGGCGGATTGCGAGGCAAGCACGAGAATCGCCATAACTTCGCGCGCAGCGTCCGTTCCGCCATTGCGACCCCATTCCGAAAGCTTATCGAAAGACGGACGACGCGCGGATGTGCCGAAGGCCCATCCGGCCGGACTCTCGCCGCTCAATTCGACCGTTCGCGGCCGAACGGCCCGCCGAAAGGAGTCCGCGCGATGGCGGGCTTCGATCTCCATAAGAATAAAAAAGACGCATATATCTTCGGTGCGACCATACCAAAGACCAGCTGCACCGGATCCCATCAGAACTCCGCAGTTAAGCGTGCTTGGGCGAGAGTAGTACTAGGATGGGTGACCTCCTGGGAAGTCCTCGTGTTGCACCCCTCCCTTTTGCGGGGCATCTATTATTTTTTTATCTTCCGTCCGGACGGCCAGAGCGATAGTGCATTTGTCGTGGGCCCCACATGGATTTCCGTCCGGACGGCAAGATCGAGAGCGCATTTGTCGTGGGCCCCACAGGGATTATCGGCTGGCGGATTGCGAGGCAGCACGAGAATCGCCATAACTTCGCGCGCAGCGTCCGTTCCGCCATTGCGACCCCATTCCGGAAAGCTTATCGAAAGACGGACGACGCGCGGATGTGCCGAAGGCCCATCCGGCCGGACTCTCGCCGCTCAACTCGACCGTCCGCGGGCCGAACGGCCCGCCGAAAGGAGTCCGCGCGATGGCGGGCTTCGATCTCCATAAGAATGAAAAAGACGCATATATCTTCGGGTGCGACTCATACCAACACTAGGGCACCGGATCCCATCGAACTCCGCAGCTAAGCGTGCTCGGGCGAGAGTAGTACTAGGATGGGTGACCTCCTGGGAAGTCCTCGTGTTGCACCCCACCCTTTTGCGGGGCATCTATTATTTTTTTTATCTTCCGTCCGACGGCCGCAGCGATAAGGCATTTGTCGTGGGCCCCACATGGATTTCCGTCCGGACGGCAAGATCGAGAGCGCATTTGTCGTGGGCCCCACAGGATTGTCTGGCCGGCGGACCGCGAGGCAGCACGAGAATCGCCATAACTTCGCGCGCAGCGTCCGTTCCGCCATTGCGACCCCATTCCGAAAGCTTATCGAAAGACGGACGACGCGCGGATGTGCCGAAGGCCCATCCGCCGGACTCTCGCCGCTCAACTCGACCGTCTCGGCGGCCGAACGGCCCGCCGAAAGGAGTCCGCGTGATGGCGGGCTTCGATCTCCATAAGAATAAAAAAGACGCATATATCTTCGGTGCGACTCATACCAGACACTGGGCACCGGATCCCATCGAACTCCGCAGCTTAAGCGTGCTCGGGCGAGAGTAGTACTAGGATGGGTGACCTCCCGGGAAGTCCTCGTGTTGCACCCCTCCCTTTTGCGGGGCATCTATTATTTTTTTATCTTCCGTCCGACGAGCGGGCAGCGCACGATTCACCCGAGAGCGCATTTATCGTGGGCCCCACAGAGGATTATCGGCTCGGCGGATTGCGAGGCAAAGACGAGAATCGCCATAACTTCGCGCGCAGGCGTCCGTTCCGCCATTGCGACCCCATTCCGAAAGCTTATCGAAAGACGGACGACGCGCGGATGTGCCGAAGGCCCATCCGACTGGACTCTCGCCGCTCAACCCGACCGTTCCGCGCGGCCGAACGGCCCGCCGAAAGGAGTCCGCGCGATGGCGGGCTTCGATCTCCATAAGAATAAAAAGACGCATATATCTTCTGGTGCGACCATACCCAAGCACTCAAGGCACCGGATCCCATCGTAACTCCGCAGCTAAGCGTGCTCGGGCGAGAGTAGTACTAGGATGGGTGACCTCCCGGGAAGTCCTCGTGTCGCACCCCACCCTTTGCGTGGCATCTATTATTTTTTTATCTTCCGTCCGGACGGCCGCAGCGATAAGGCATTTGTCGTGGGCCCCACATGGATTTCCGTCCGGACGGCAAGATCGAGAGCGCATTTGTCGTGGGCCCCACAGGGATTGTCGGCCGGCGGATCGCGAGGCAGCGACGAGAATCGCCATAACTTCGCGCGCAAAGGCGTCCGTTCCGCCATTGCGACCCCATTCCGGAAAGCTTATCGAAAGACGGACGACGCGCGGATGTGCCGAAGGCCCATCCGCCGGACTCGCCGCTCAACCCGATCCGTTCGCGCGGCCGAACGGCCCGCCGAAAGGAGTCCGCGCGATGGCGGGCTTCGATCTCCATAAGAATAAAAAGACGCATATATCTTCGGGTGCGACCATACCAAGCACTCGCGGCACCGGATCCCATCGAACTCCGCAGTTAAGCGTGCTTGGGCGAGAGTAGTACTAGGATGGTTGACCTCCTGGGAAGTCCTCGTGTTGCACCCCTCCCTTTTGCGGGGCATTTATTATTTTTTTATCTTCCGTCCGGACGGCCAGATCGAGAGCGCATTTATCGTGGGCCCCACAGGGATTATCGGGTGGCGGATTGCGAGGCAGCACGAGAATCGCCATAACTTCGCGCGCAGGCGTCCGTTCCGCCATTGCGACCCCATTCCGAAAGCTTATCGAAAGACGGACGACGCGCGGATGTGCCGAAGGCCCATCCGCCGGACTCTCGCCGCTCACCCGACCGTTCGCGGGCCGAACGGCCCGCCGAAAGGAGTCCGCGCGATGGCGGGCTTCGATCTCCATAAGAATAAAAAAGACGCATATATCTTCGGGTGCGACTCATACCAAGACCACGCGCACCGGATCCCATCGTAACTCCGCAGCTAAGCGTGCTTGGGCGAGAGTAGTACTAGGATGGGTGACCTCCTGGGAAGTCCTCGTGTTGCACCCCACCCTTTTGCGGGCATCTATTATTTTTTTTATCTTCCGTCCGACGGCCGCAGCGATAAGGCATTTGTCGTGGGCCCCACATGGATTTCCGTCCGGACGGCAAGATCGAGAGCGCATTTGTCGTGGGCCCCACAGGATTGTCGGCCGGCGGATCGCGCGGCAAGACGAGAATCGCCATAACTTCGCGCGTCAGCGTCCGTTCCGCCATTGCGACCCCATTCCGAAAGCTTATCGAAAGACGGACGACGCGCGGATGTGCCGAAGGCCCATCCGACCGGACTCTCGCCGCTCAATTCGATCGTCTCGCGGGCCGAACGGCCCGCCGAAAGGAGTCCGCGTGATGGCGGGCTTCGATCTCCATAAGAATAAAAAAGACGCATATATCTTCGGGTGCGACTCATACCAAAGCACTAGGC
>JAKZJZ010001032.1:0-32973 GCA_022702705.1 Papilionanthe hookeriana x Papilionanthe teres | reverse complement strand
TGATATTGGATCAATTATTGTGAAGTCTATTTTTGGCTTGATCGTTCAAGGATCATCTCAAGGGCTTGAACATCCTTCAAAAATTTTCTCAATATGCAGTTTGTTCCAAGTATCATACGAGATTTAGGAAAAGGTACTACTACCTTGGAAACCTTTAGACCCAACCAGAATGTTCCCAGCCAATGATGAGGAAAATGATATGAGCGTGAGTATGGATCAAGCATCGCAAAACTCTGTTCCAATTCAACCTCTTGTAGCGGACAAGACATCGATGATCTTACACAGAATCAAGAATTTGGAGAACCAGGTACAAAATTTAATGAATTCAGTTAACAATATCTTTGATTTCTTTGATCACCTTGATTGTAGAATGAAAGAGCATTTTGATCAAACTGGACATTTCGAAGCAAGTTTGATACACTTAATGAGAAGAATGGGATGGATTGAAGAAGATTCAACTGAAGAATTCCCATTCCGACTTTCCTATAACCTGTTCGTCCATATTCAAGTGATGGGTGATATCAGAGGAGAAACCAACATTGATTCAGAAGAGTAGTAGAATTTCTTTAATTTATATGTTTCTTTATGTTGAACTTTATTTGAATTATGTTTGTTTGTTTGGTTTCGATTGTTTGCTTTTTTTGATCTCAGTATATTTGAGATTATGTTTGGAATGTTTTGTTTTCAGCATTTAGAGTATTGTGGCTTGGATTTGTCGGCGAATTTTTAATTTAATTAAAATAAGTAATTTGAAAAGTAGTATTTGATTTTGAAAATAATTTTAAATTTGAAGGTTTTAAGATATGAGATTAAACCGATCTCACATCCCAAATAGTTTATATAAACGAGCACCGCACCACAAACCGTGTACCTATCCCTAAGGATAGACACACTCGCTCGATGGTGGGGCTTGATTAAATAAACTAGAAGATTAGTGACATCCGTTTGGTCCGCGAACCAATTTTATAAGCCGACAAATTTCCCTGCTTAATATGAAAACATTAAACAGGGTTTATATTACCTGGGTTCTTTAAAATTCCCTATAAGGGCAAGCCCCTATAGTTAATTACATCTTAAGTGACGGGAATCACCTAAGAAAACTCTCGATAATAATCAATGATTCTGCTCTCAAGAATTTCAAAGTTTAAGGTTTTCAAAGATTGAATTTTGGAATTTCAATAGGGAATGGATCAAATTTTTGGAACATTTTGTTTTGTGAATCCAAAGGAAGAAAGGTAGGAGAAATCACTGATTCGAAGTGAACTTCGATAATTTCCCGACTATCCTATCGTTTGGCTTGAATTTAGGAAAGTCCTAATGTTTATTTAGTATTTCAATCTTGCCAATTTTAATTAATTAGGGCTTATATTTGTATGATAAAATCAAACAAATAGCCTAGAAAATGTGAGGGTTTATGTCGTATCGGACGACTACCTCGGAATCCTAAGACCGGTTAGGGCTTAATTTGCAATGCAAATGCCTAACGAAGAGTCGAGGATTTATGTTGCACTAGTGCAAGCTACCTCGAAGTCCTATGGCTCGGTTGTTTTAATTCTAAGAAAGTTTTCTTGAAGTAGACTCGAGTTTTGCCGATGACGATGGTCGTGCTGCCCACCATGCTCCGAGCTCCTTGTTGTTGCGCAGGTTTAGTTTTAGAAATCATAAATCAGGAGTTGAGAAAAGTGTTTTGGTTTAGAGAAAATCTTAATTTCCAAGTGTTTTTTATGTTTTATTTAAAACAAATCTTAAAGTTGATTATAACGACACCGGTTAAGATCCCACGGTTCCATCCTTCCGGCATCATTATTTTTATCGGATTCACTTAGTCCGTATGAATTTGCTAAACTCAACTCGAATGAGTTCCACACTTTCATTTAGACCGTGGAAATCCCGTTAGCAACACGTAGGTTACATCATCCGAGGTATTCCCGATCATCCAACAGGACGTTTTAATTTAGTTGCAATTGTAGTTTTGTGTTCTCGTTTGTGATTAAATTTTGAGTTGTTTTATATTTTGAAATGTTGTGGCGGTGAATTTTATCTTGCAATGACTTTTAATTTAATTTTGGTTTCAGTTTTAGGGGTCTATCCTAAAGGTGTGAGTTTTCATGCAACAGTTGTTTTATCATGCAAGAAAAATAAACGCATTTGCGAATAAAGTAAATTGCAAGAAAGTAAATCGTAATAAAATAAAAGCGTACCCTGAGGGTCTTCCCGTCATCCCAAGCTGCACTTAAAACACAATTATAATATTTAAGCAAGTTCCTAGGTAAAGCTAAGGGAAAGGTTATGGTTTTCTACCAAATTCCTAATCCTATAGCTAATCATCTCCTATGACGTCTAGGTTCTTTGGGTTTTGGTTTAAGGACGATTTTCTTCATCAAAGAATAATCAAATTCGATTGTTCTTATAAATATCCTATCATATTGAGGAAGTGCTTAGAAGAATCTTAAACATCTTTTCAATATTTCCAGGATTGTTTTAAGTCCAAATGAATTTAATTATATAAATGAATCGATCGTCCGAGGTTTTCAAGTTTTGTTAATTTGCTTTCGATGAACTAGGACATTTGAATATCCTATGAGTGAAGTGACACTTCATTTAATGTTTTATTTAGGAGCTATAATAACTAAAGCTTTCAAGGGTAAGTTAGTATTCAAATGATTTGGTTTAAGTTAAAGAGTTTAAATTTGGAATAGTGTTCAAATTGTTTTATATTTAGTTTAATTTAATTTAATTTGATTTGATGTTTAATTAATTTTGATTTAATTTAATTTAATTTAATTATTTAATTTAATTTAATTTAATTTAATTTAATTTAATTATTTAATTTAATTTAATTATTTAATTTAATTTAATTTAATTATTTAATTTAATTTAATTTAATTATTTAATTTAATTTAATTTAATTATTTAATTTAATTTAATTTAATTGTTTAATTTAATTTAATTTAATTTTAATTAATTTAATTTAATTGTTTAATTTAATTTAATTTAATTATTTAATTTAATTTAATTTAATTTTTAAATTTAATCTTAATTTAATTTATCTTTAATTTACTTTATTTTTAATTTTAATTGAAATTAAGTCTTTTAATATTTTAAATTTGAGTTATCATTTTAATTAAAAATTGAGTATTAGTTGATATAATTAATTTAGGGATTTTTAAATTAAAGAATAAATCTCTTCCTAATAAAGATCCCTTATTTTAATAATTCCAATTTTATTATTCTTCCAAATTTAATCTATTATTTAATTAAAGTTTAATCATTTTAAAATTATTTAATGGGTTTCTACCCTTTAATTATTTAAATTTCAATCATCCAAATCAGATTAGGATCAAATATTTTACTTGTTGATTTTTTATTAAACCTAAAGTTTTAATTAAGGATTAAAGATTTTAATTACCATTTTACCCTTTAAGCTTAATAATTTCATAACTCACTAAATTGAACTCAAATGAACTTGAAATTTTTATGTGACTTTACTCATATGTCAATAAAGACATGAGAGGAGAAAATGTGATTTTTCTGTATTTAATTTATTTATATAATTATTTTTGGTAGAAAATAGAGATTTTCAAGGAAAATTTGATAACATGACCAAAAGAAAGTTTCTGTCCTTAAGAAAATTAGGGGACATTCCTAATGACCAGAGAAGCACTTGGACCAATTTTGGTGATTTTTTGAATTATATTATTTTTATTATAATTATTTTGAGTTTTGGAGTGTTAATTAATTTAAAAATAAGATAAATGTTGAAAAATGGATTTTATATTTTTCAAAAATCTCTCTGATATCAAGGAAACCAGAGAATCAAATTTTGCAATTTTCTGATTTTTCTATGATTTATTGTAATTATTTTAGTAAAAATGTTAGAAAATACATTTTTTTAATTTTAAAATTACCCTAGGGCTTTAAAATTTAATATCTCACTAAATAGACTTAGGAAAAATGTGGGATTTGTTCCTAAGTGATTAAAATTCAAAATGTGACATTTTGGTGAATTTTATTATTTTTGTGATTTTTATTATTTTTAATTATTAAAAATATTAAAATATTATTAAAAATCAACTTTTTCAGAAAATTGAAATTTTAATTTTCTTAGATTCCCCTGATATCAGAGAGGCTCCAAAACCAATTTGGTGAATTTTTTAAAAAATATTTTAAAAGTTATGAATTTTTAAAGTTCAAAATGGCTAAGTGACTTAATCAACCCAATTAGTGGGGCTAACCAAGTCCAATTGACTTCAAATTTTTATGGTGGATTCCTCTGATCCTAAAGGTCAGTGGAGAATTGATTTCAAGTCAATTTGATGCCTGGTTAACTCTAATTAATTAAAGACCTATTTTAGGTGTTTAAGCCAATTAGGGTTAATGCGAGTGAATTAACTCAAGTCCTATTTTTCCTAGAGTTCTCTGGTCATAAGGAACATCACCAAATATTTCTAGAATTTATTTCACAACATGCTAATTTTTGGAATTAAAATACTCAAAACAGCAACATGCATTTGAAAAATAAATAACTTTTCACAGAGATGGCCTCCGACCTTGGAAAATTCGGGGAATGTTCCCAAGTTCGGAGGCTTCAAAAGCCACTATGGTCTCATGCCATGGTGAATTGTATACATGCATGGAGAATTAAATGTATGCAGAGAGTAAATAAATCATAAAAAATAAAATACTTAATTAAATTAAATGATTTCTTTTCCACATTATTCTCCTCTCGTTCATCGAGCAAGAGGGTATTTTTATTTTATTTTTGTGATTTTTCTACACGGAGATATGAATTTTTGAAGTTTAGGGAATTAAATAAATAGAAAAATACCCTAATTTTCTATTTATCCACGCGGCGCCGCGTCGACCTCGGCGGCTCCGAACGCACGCGCGTCGCGCTCCCGTTCGACGCCGCCACCTGAGTCGGCGGCCGGGCCCCGCGGTTCTCGTACCGTCTCTCGGTCCGACGCAATCCCGGCCGCCCGTGCGCGCGTGTATCGAATGGACGGCATCCGTTCATCGTCCCCAAGTGTTCTCGCCGAGAGCCGTCCACACTAAATCCACTAAGATCTCACTCGATTCTCGATGGATTTTCATGTTCTTATGCTCCATGGATTCGTCTTGAAGAGACGAACACATCTATACGGTTAACATGCATTGAAACTAAGGCATTTGAAATGGAGAATCTCCGGAAGCTCGGGATGAATAGTTAACTCATACCTTAGCTCGGAGAAGTGTGGCTTCAATCGAGAGTTGTTGCACCTTCGATTGGGTTCCGCAAGCTCCGGATGAAGTCTCTGGTCCGGTGAATTGCCTAGCTATGAAAGTGACCACGGCCGATCACAAAGCTTGGAGGTGGAGCAAGCTGGGTGGCTTCGGAGATGGGGCTTTCGGTGGGAAACTTCTCTTCTTGGTCCGGTGAAGGTGTAGGACCAGTCAATTTGAGGATTGGCTCAGCTGTGGCAAAGTGTCCTGGTTTTGGGTGGAATTTCAGTTGAGAAATTGGGCTCTGTTGGTGGGGATTAGGGCAAATTGACACTGGGGATCAACTGCTCTCAGGATGGTGAAGGGTTTGGAACAATTTTGGCAGAGTTTCGGCAAGGTTTGTGCTTGGCTCCTTTCATGGCCGAGAGGGGTGGAGTTTAAATAGAGCTGGCTGGGGGGCCTCCCAGGGAGAGTTAGGGCTTGGGATCGAGTCTGCTGCGGTGAGGAGAAGATCGGCCATGGTGACCACTAGGGATGGGGCGGCTCGGCAAGTGAGAATTTCAATGTTGGCTCACATGTGAGCTCTCGGCCATGGTGTTTTCCGGCGGCCTGGTGGCCGGCCGGCCGGGCATGGGTCACCCTCGAGGTCGGGTGGGTCGGGGTCGGAGGTTTGTGCAATCAATTGGCCATGGACATGTGTAAAGGCTTTGATCCAAAGTGGAATGGGGCATGGCTAGATTTGAACCTAAATGGGTCAACCCACCCATTTGGGCTAGGTGCACCACCCGAGGCCTGGTTTTGGTCGAGGAAAAGTGATTTGGCTCGGCATAATCGGTAGGGTCAAGTCACCATCCAAGCACGATTAGGCTTAAGCATGGTTTAGTGGAAACATGGAAGTGGTTAATCACCTTTAGGAATTAAGGAAAGAGCCTCCTCCTTTTGCCCAAAATGGCATGGTGACATGTAAAGAGGCTCTCATGGCTTGCATATGGCTTATGCATGGCTCCATGGCTCCATTTGGCTTGGGAAAAGTAAAGTCAATTTCATGGAAATGGATTTAAGGAAAATTTTGGTATTTAAGGGTGATTTGGCATGAGGCTTGATTTGGAATTATTTGATGATGAATTTAGGACTTAGGGATGATTTTAATTGAAAGTATGATGAGGGGAAATGTCATATGGGCCTTGGAAGAATTTTGGGCTTTTTTGAAAGGGTTTTAGATGGGCTTTTAAGATGGATTAGGAAAGTGGGCTCTTGAATTTTAAAATGGATTTTGGGATGAAATTTTGTAAAGAGGTTGGGCCAAATAATTATTGGGTTTAGCTCATGGATGTGTCATGAGTGACTTGAAGCAAATTTGGGGTAGTTTGGACTTGAATTGGGTTGGATTTGAATTCTTTTGGTGAATGGGCCGATGTAGGTCGAATTGGGCTAACTTGGGCCAATGTTGGGCTAGGATTGAAATTGGTGTAAAATAAATATTAGGAAATGTTTATGGGAATGTTTCAAAGAGGTTTTGGCTTTGGTTGGGTTTTAATTTTGAGGTTTGGGCCTATTTGGGTTAGATTTGGGTTTAGGTCGAAATTGGGCTTTTTGATTTTGGGTTGAATTTGAGTGGGGTTTGGGTCAAAATCTTGGGCAAATCATGCTAGTGTTTTGTTTATGAGGATGTTAAGGAAGGTTTAGAAAAGATTTGGGGTTAATTGGAGTTGAATTGGGTTAGTTTGGGCTAAGTTTGGGTCATGGGTCCAAATTTGGGCTTTAAGGCCCAAAGTGAAATTGGATCCAAATGTCAATCAAATTGGACTTGGATTTGGTCTAAATTGGTATTGGGAATGTTGAATTGAAGTTTAGAATTGAATTGGACCAAGATTGGGGTCAATTGGGTATGTTTGGTTTGACATTGGGTCCACTTTGGGTTAAAATGGGTCGATTTGGGGGTTTTGACAAAAGTAGGGTAAATTGACAAAATTGGCCCATGGTGTAGTTGGACAAAATGAAATTGGGAATATTTGGGATTTTCTGGAATTTTCTGGGAATTTTCTGAATTTTTGGATTTTTAGGCAAGAAGGGTATTTTGGGTATTTGGAGGGTATTGGGGGGTTTTCTTGGAATTTTTGGTATTTTTGGGTATGGATGATCAATTTGAGTGATGTGGAGGTGTTTGGGATTGATTTTGGAAAATTTTAGGTAATTTGGAGATTTTGCAAAAATTTGGGTAATTCGAGGGTTTTGGGTAGGTTTAGTAGGTGTAGGGTCCGGGGGTCAAAAATTGAAAATTTGGGAAATTGAAGATTGGGTGAATTTGGGTGGGGTGAAATCATTTTGGTTGAGCCATGAAGCCATTTCAAGCCCATATGAGCCATGAAAGGACTCATTTGAGGCATTCATTTATGTTGTTCCTAACCCTCTTGCCGAGGGCTTAGGGGTTAAGGACCATCCATGTGAATCACCTACATGAGTCGGGAGGTTAAGTTGGGTATGGGTGTGGTTTTAGGAAGTGTGTGGAAATGTAGTGTGCGTGAGTGTAGTGTATGTCGGCCCCTTCATCGGACCGGGCCGCCGAGGCGGTCCTAAGGCCGAAAGAGTCCTATAGGAACTCATCCTTTAAACTTCCATATTTGATTTCAACCCTCTAGGTGATTAGGGGTCTATAGTCGAGTTTGTGGAGTTTGCGGGGAGTTTAGAAGTGGTTTGAATTTCTAAAAGGCGGGTCCCGATTCAGTCCTCTAAGATAGTCGAAGGAAAGGCCTAAGGCTAGATCCTAGCACTAAAAGAAGAAAAGGAAGACCTCATCAAAAATGAGGTCGACAAATGGACCCCGATAGGTGTGGTGAGCTGACGGAGCACACCGCGCGTATTGGTGTTGACCGAAGCGATCAACGAAACCAACACGGATGTCGAGTGACGAACTTAGGACGAAGTAGAAGAGTTTCTGTCTGGGGAGTGTCAAGTATATCTCCGGAACTGGAGATTCTTGAACTCTCGCCGAGGAAAGGAAAAGGAGGTGAATCCCAAATCACATGATCCTGGGGAATTTCGATTTAGATTTTATTTTGTTTCAATTTATGTTTTGATGTATGAGTTTAAATTTTAGTTTGGGGTTCATTTAGATTGAAGTTTTGGAGGGATTTGATTTGAAATGAAAATTAGGATTTTGAGGTTTTAGATGTAACATCTCCAACCTCGAAAGAAAATCGAATTGATTAGATTGAATCGTTGCAATGAGAAGAGATCTCGGAGCAAAGCGGTGTTGGATGTAAAATCCTCAACCTCGAGAGTTTGATTTTGATGTGATGTATTTCATTGCGATAGGGAAAAGATCCTAAAGCAATGCGGTCTCGGATGTAAAATCCTCGACCCAAAGGTTAAATTTTGATGTATTTCGAGTGCAATAGGAAGAGAATCCTAAAGCGGTGCGGTCTTGGATGTAAAATCCTCGACTCAAAAGCTTGAATTTTGATGTATTTCGGTGCTGATAGGAAAAGGATCCTAAACGGTGCGGTCTTGGATGTAAAATCCTCGACCTCAAGAGTTTTGAGTTTTGATGTATTTCGGTGCAATAGGAAAAGGATCCTAAAGCGGTGCGGTCTTGGATGTAAAATCCTCGACCTCGAGAGTTTTGAGTTTTGATGTATTTCGGTGCAATAGGAAAAGGATCCTAAAGCGGTGCGGTCTTGGATGTAAAATCCTCGACTCGAAAGAGTTTTGAGTTTTGATGTATTTCGGTGCTGATAGGAAAAGGATCCTAAAGCGAGTGCGGTCTTGGATGTAAAATCCTTGACTCAAAAGGTTTGATTTTGATGTATTTCGGTGCAATAGGAAAAGGATCCTAAAGCGATGCGGTCTTGGATGTAAAATCCTCGACCTCAAGAGTTTTGAGTTTTGATGTATTTCGGTGCAATAGGAAAAGGATCCTAAAGCGGTGCGGTCTTGGATGTAAAATCCTCGACCTCAAGAGTTTTGAGTTTTGATGTATTTCGGTGCAATAGGAAAAGGATCCTAAAGCGGTGCGGTCTTGGATGTAAAATCCTCGACCTCAAGAGTTTGAGTTTTGATGTATTTCGGTCGCAATAGGAAGAGAATCCTAAGGCGGTGCTGGTCTTGGATGTAAAATCCTTGACTCAAAAGAGTTTGATTTTTGGTGTATTTCAGTGCAATAGGAAAAGGATCCTAAAGCAGTGCAGTCTTGGATGTAAAATCCTTGACTCAAAAGAGTTTGAATTTTGATGTATTTCAGTGCAATAGGAAAAGGATCCTAAAGCAGTGCAGTCTTGGATGTAAAATCCTTGACTCAAAAGGTTTGAATTTTGATGTATTTCGGTGCAATAGGAAAAGGATCCTAAAGCGAGTGCGGTCTTGGATGTAAAATCCTCGACCTCAAGAGTTTTGAGTTTTGATGTATTTCGGTCGCGATAGGAAAAGGATCCTAAAGCAGTGCAGTCTTGGATGTAAAATCCTCGACCTCAAGAGTTTTGAGTTTTGATGTATTTCAGTGCAATAGGAAGAGAATCCTAAAGCAGTGCAGTCTTGGATGTAAAATCCTCGACCCAAAAGTTTTGAATTTTGATGTATTTGATTGAGACTTGAAATCTGGAAAGATTGAATTTGGAAATTTGGAAATTTGGAAGGATGAGTTGAACTCGATTAATTTGATTTAAGATTTGATTTGAAATTTGAAAGATCAAGTTTGAAACTTGATCGAGATTGGATTGAGATTTTGATTGAGAATTTGATTTAAGATTTGATTTAAAATTTGGAAGATCAAGTTTGAAACTTGATCGAGATTGGATTTGGAATTTGATTGAGAATTTGATTTGGAATTTAAAGAAGATCAAATTTGAAATTTGATCGAGAGTGGATTTGGAATTTGATTGAGAATTTGACTTGGAATTTGGAAAGATCAAATTTGAAATTTGATCGAAATTTAGAATCGGAAAGATTGAATTTGAGATTTGTGTTGATTTCGTTTATCTTTTAATGGTTCAAATTTTATTTTGTTGTTTATTTAATGTTCATGTGAACTTGGTGTTTGTCATTTTTCGGATTTTTTTTTTTAGAAAGTTTTCTTTTATTCTCTTCTTTTTATTTCTTTTCGTTCTTTGTTCGAAGTTCATTTAACTTTAATGGCGTTTCCCAATCAATTTGCACAAAAGAGGTGAAGGCCAAAAACGTGACATGGTCACTTTCATTCCAATCATGTTGAAAATACGTCGTACAACTCGATCTGGAATATATTTCATACAATCCATGTAGACTCGAAACGGATCTGTGTATGATCTTTGTTGATCCATCAAAAGAATCATCCGTCAAAAATCCATGTACGAATAGTGAGGTACATGGTCAATAACATCACCTTCCAAGCCATCCTTGGCGAGGATGCCGAGTGGATGTACATTGGAGGTGTGATATTTCCCATGTAACTCACGGCTCGTAAGGCCGGAGGTTCTCTAGCTACGGATGCGGTTGGAAATGGTAAGGTATTTTCTTGTCGTCCATCCTCCTGAAAGTAACCGAGATTCGCTCCACTGGCACTCCTGGTATGCAATGCTTTGCGATATACGCTCCGTTACCTTGCGGTATCATGACGGAACCCACCGGTAAAGGTATCTTTGCGGCCCTCGGAACTCACCGGGCTGCTATCCGGAGGTCGGATCCGAACATGATGTTGCACTCATTCAAGAAAGAGACCGTGCGAAAGGTCGACGAAGTCGTGGTGATCAATATGTGGGGGTATGCGGTCACCTCTGTTTGTAGATGTTGATAATGCGGCTATTGGGTATGCAATCTGTCGGCGGTACCCTCCATGTTATCAATCTTTTCACCATTCTCTTGATAACTAATGGCATCGGATCTACTTGCCCATGACGGAGTATCCACGGTGGGTTTCCTTTCTGTCTTCGGTAAAGTTGTAGCGACATCCGCATTGTATTGTGATTCTTCCTTTCCACGGCATCCATCTCCGGGGTTCGAGTATGTGTTTTCCCTCGGGCGGCTGCTCGGCCCATTCTTTTCGGATCCGGATACGGTCCACGATTTCTTTGTTGTTCATACTGCGAGAATACGTCGGTGTGTAGCTCGAGGCCTTCTAGTATGTTGATTCTTCTTCCTTTAATTCTCTCGAAGTATTCGAAAGTTTTCTTTTCAACATTCGCATCCTCTCCGGCTCGTATTCCGGAATGATCTGCGGATGGCGAGGCCTTGTGACATATTGTGGGATATATGGTTCAATCCCTTCACGTTCCCCTGCATACCTCGGCTCCTCGGGGATGATGTACGTCGGGACATCCCCGGGGTTGCTTGCACGACAAGGTCATGCACTTGCGGTGGTTCTATCCGGTGGCGTGGTAGCCTTCTTCCTTCGATCTTACGGAGATTTCTCTAGTTCTTTCGTTATTCTAGGAGGTGGCCTCCTTTCTTCGAGTTCTGGTGAACCGGTGTCCTTGAAATGTGAGTGCCGGCATTAGCAATTGTCTCGTCGCGGCTGGTCCGCGGCTAGTTTTGTTAACATTTTACGGATACGGCGATTCTTATTTCTTCGTTGCGTGGGCTGTGAGAGTAGCCCTCCGAACTTCTTGAATCTCTGCGGGCGCGGCGGCGACAAGCACTGCCCTCGCTTGTAGTGACTACGGACTTCATTTTCTTGTCTTCTTCGGTGTTTGCTTTTCTTTTCTTGTTGTTGGATTGGTGGCTTGGGCCACCCACTTTCATCATCTGTACGTCGGGCAGTTCTTCTCGGTTAGCTGGGACCCGATCACTTTCCTCGTCTTGTAGGCTCGTCGGTGCGAAATCGCGAGTCAATCTCGATTATCGCTCCATCTTTCACCCTCTTTTCATCGAGTGCAAGGCTTACGCCATTCTTAAAGTTCAAGACCAACCGCCAGATTCGACATTTCCCTGCGAAAAGACAAGGAAAAGGATCGGGGGTCAGTACTAAGAACAAGAACATTAAGAAAATGTTTATTAAAGATACATTTCTTATTATTCTTATATTTTGAAATTTAACGAGAATGAAGTAAGATGAGATGAGGAAAGAGATCTTGATTTGAAGAAGGAAACAAGGAAAACTTTATTATCATGATTTTATTTATTTTAGCACATTTTATTATTTTGAGTTCGGACCCGATCATAAGTAATTACTTCACCCGTGTTTCTTAGGGATGAAGAATTCATTCCTTCGAAACATCGAGTAGCGTAATATTTTTTCAAGTATCGTCCAGTTGATCGGAAGCATATGTCGTTCTCCTCGACGATTCACTAGGCGGTAGGAACCTCCACGAGTATCTTGCTTCGACCACAAACGGTCCTTCCCAAGTGGGTTCAAATTTTCCTCCTATCTTGCGGTGTGCGAGAATAGGTCTCTTGAGAACGAGAACTAAGTCACCAACTTTGAAAGTTCTTGGGCGGACCCGGTTTGTCATGGGCTTGAACCATCTTAGCTTGGTATAGTTCTAAATTGCAGTTGCGCTGCAAGTCTTTTCCCTTCCAAGCTTTCTAATTCTTCGAGTCGTAGTCCGGCGTTTTCTTCGTCGTGATCTTGTTTGCAACTTGCAATTACGAGTGAAGGAAGTTGAACCTCTAAAGGTAACACTCGCCTCGGACCCATACACCGGAGCGTAAGGTGTAGCTTGAGTAGGAGTTCGAAGGTTGTCCGGTAGGCCCATAAGGCTTCTAACAATTTCTCGTGCCAATTTCTCTTATTATCGACCGGGGTTTTCTTTAAGATTTGAACGAGAGTTTTATTAAAAGCCTCGGCGAGACCGTTTGCTCTTGGGTAGTAAATTGTCGAGTATCGCCGGTCGATTCCGTGTCTCCGACAAAATTGTTGATTTGTGTGCTTCGAATGCCGGCCCATTATACGAGATGATCTGCGCGGCACTCCGAAACGGTAGACAACTTGGTTCTTGAAAAGCTGCAGCACGTGGTGTGCTTTCACTTCTCTAAGTGGAGTCGCACGCCCACTTGGAAAAGTAATCGTAGCCGCAAGAATGAAACGATGTCCTTTCGAAGATGGTGGTTCCATCGGACCCACTATATCCGTGCCCCAACATTCGAACGGCCACGACGCAATTGTCGGGTGTAGCACATTTGGAGGTTGGTGTAGAACCACTCCGTGCACTTGGCATTGGTGACGGCTCTTGGCGATTTTCATGCGATCGGTCATCATCGAGGGCCGAGTAGTACCTAGTCTTTTAATTTTCATCTTCATCTTTGGACCCGGCCGGTGAGCGCCACGAGCCCCGAATGCACCTCTTTAACAATTTCACGGGCCTCGGACCCGCTTAGGCACCTTAGCCACATTTGATCAAAAGACCTTACGTATAATGTGTTGTTTATTAATGCGTAAGACAGAGTTCTTTTCTTGATCCGATGGGCAGCGACCTATCCTCCGGTAGCTTTCTCGTTTGCGGGTAGTCATCGATGGTCGTCGCCAATCTTACGTGTTTTACGTCTTCTTACTTGACTGATTCTTTTTCTTTTTCGATTTGTGTATTGTGTCTATGTCAGTTGTGATAGGACCTGACGTCCGTGAAGCGACACTTCCATCGATTCATCTTGCAAACGAGGCAAATTCTTTTGCGAGACGGGCTAAAGCATCTGCTAAAGCATTCTCTTTTCTAGGAATTTTGTAGATTGTCACATTTGGAATGCGTTCAACAGTTGTATGGCATACTTGGAAGTATTGTTCGAGTCTTGGTTTAAAAATTCTGTATTGTCCGCGATCCGTTGAATGATTAGCTGCGAATCCCGTAGATGTTGATGTACGTTATCCCCATTTGAATGGTTAATTCCAATCCCGTTATGAGGGCTTCGTGATTCACGCTTCGTTGTTTGTACACGGTTCGTCGAGTGGTAGGAGTATCTTAACATCCCCCGCTCCGGTGTTATAAAGATTAGCCCGATTCCTGCCTTACGGGCACTATCACTTGCGATTCTTCGTCTTTGTGTCTTGAAGATGCTCCGTCGAAATACAATTCCCAACGTCGATCATCGGGGTCTTCTAGGTTCATTATTTGTTCATCCGGCGGATCGTCATTGAGAGGAGATTCGGGCGGCAAAGGGTGTGCTTGCGAGGAAGTACTGCTAAGACTTGTCCCTTTACGGCACGCGAGCACGAAAGTTATATCGAATTGCAATAATATCATTGACCATACGGCAAGTACTGCCGGAAAGTGTTGGACGAGTCATCGAAGTATTGCAATGGATTAAACTTCGAAATCAAGTTGACCTTATGAGAAAGCATGTAGTGCACGAGCTTTTGAGCGGCGAAGATCGGGGACAGACAATGCTTTTCAATTGCGGGATACCTTACTTCCGTCGGGAGTAACGACGG
Organism: Papilionanthe hookeriana x Papilionanthe teres; assembly: GCA_022702705.1. NCBI lineage: Eukaryota > Viridiplantae > Streptophyta > Magnoliopsida > Asparagales > Orchidaceae > Papilionanthe > Papilionanthe hookeriana x Papilionanthe teres. The sequence goes on along the minus strand of JAKZJZ010001032.1, from coordinate 18,437 downwards.
CTTAAGTAGTAAAGAGCATTTTCTTTACCCTCATCATTGACACAGGCTAACGGGGCTCCGAGAGAGTCGTCTAAAGCCGCGGTGTAAAGTATCGATGGTCTACACGAGGCTGAGGCTCGCTAAGACGGGGAGGTGTCATTAAACATTGTTTAATGTCTTCGAAGGCCTTACGGCATTTCTCTTCCCAAATAAATTTGGCGTCCTTTTTAACTAGTGCCGAGAAAGGCTGACACCTACCGACGGGTTTGAGATAAAGCGTCGAAGATATGCCGGCTTCCCTTGAAAAGATCGTAGTTGTTTTAAGGTTTTGGGAGGCGGCATTTCTAAGATGGCTTTAATCTTCTCCGGGTCGATTTCAATTCCACGATGTCGACAACGAATCCTAAGAATTTCCGGAGGTGACGCCGAAGGCGCATTTTAAGGGATTCATCTTAAGGTTAAATTGTCTTAATCGTTCGAAAACAATTCTCGAATCATACAGGTGGTTTTCCTTTACTTTGCTTTTGATGACGACATCGTCCACGTAGCACTCGACTTGATTGTGGATGAGATCATCAAAAATTCTTGTCATTGCTCTTTGGTAAGTTGCTCCTGCGTTCTTCGGTCCGAATGGCATCATCGTGTAGCAAAATACTCCGATCGGCGTTACGAATGCTTGTAAGCTTTTCATCTTACGGAGCCATTTTTATCCGGTTGTATCACGAAGATCCATCCATGAATGAAAATATTTCATGTGTCGAAGCAATATCGATCATTGACTCTGGAATCGGTAGAGGGAATTCATCTTTTGGACATGCCTTGTTTAAATCTACGAAGTCCACACAAATTACGATCCGACCATTCTTCTTTACGGTGGCACCACATTGGCTAACCGAGTCGGGTATTGTTCTTCACGGACAAATTTAGCGTCTATTAGCTTTTTAACTTCGGCTATGACTTGTTGTTCGATTTCCAGACGCATTCTTCGGGACCTTGTCGGCTGGAGCAGTAGGATCCACTCCTAGCTTATGGACTGCAACCTCTGGGGCTAATCCTGGCATTTCATCGTAGCTCCAAGCAAAACAATCCTTAAATTCCATTAACAATTTGATTATTTCTTCGGAGTCTTCTTTATTGAGTAAAGAGCTAACAAAGGTAGGTCTAGGCTCTTTGCTAGTACCTAAGTTAACTTCCGTTAACTCATCTATTGTGGATTTAATTTCTTCTTCGAATTCTGGTGGAGCGTCTCCAATTTGTAAATCTTCGAGTTCGTACGTAGTTTCCATGCAGTTTTCATTGGATTTGCAAGTGACAACCAAGCAAAATTCGGTATCGTCGGCCGACCCTGCGTGCGAGATCCGAGTCCATACTTTGAATTGGGAGGACGGCCGGAGTTATTCCATAACTTTTCAAAATGTTGTGATTGGCCTTTTGTCCATTGTCGAGGTAAGAAACCACGTTGAATTAAATTTTGAACACGGGGAGAGTACCACTCAAAAGGTAATTCCATTAATTCGATGAAGTGACATCTTCGAATTGTACATTATTTTCGGTTTTGGAGGAAGAAGCACCGCGGTAGAATTTGATCGGCTTTGCACCGATCACTACGTACCTCTTTGACCTCCATACCCTCGATCTTATTAGAATGGATCGGAGTTAGGGTCATAGTATGTACGTAGTGGTTAATCTTCTCGTACATTGATTTGTATTCTTCGTTCTTTTCATCTTCGAGGGAGATCTTGTATTGCGGCTTCTTTCGACTTATTGTTCGTTGCTTCTTGCTTGATTTCTTTTTCTTCTTGGAACTATCTTCCCGATCGACATTGATGGTTGGTTTCTTCGTCCAATTGTCCTAGTGTCTCTACCACGGCCTCGTCCCCGGCCTCGACCTCGGATGCGAGTTGTGGAGAAACCTTCACCATCTCTCCGGAAGGGAGTGGTGAGTGATCGTTGGACTAGAACTTCGAGTTCTTCGTTGTCTCGAACTTTCTTTGCTTCATTTGTTACGGTATCTCTGGAGAAGATTGTTTTCTTTGGCGGTGCATAATAAGGCGCATCTTCATGGATCCCGATCTCATGTACGGAGAATGGTTGTAAGTCGCCTTTGATGCTTGTTCCCCTCCATCGTAGTACTTGATGCAGCGATGCAGAGATGATGGTACCATTACTGTTTTCATGTATCCATGGTCGGCCCGAGTAGAGCGTTGAACGACGTTTCGAATCGATTATATGAAATTTTGCGGTTGTCTTTGCTAAATCACCGGTCTTCATCGGTAGTGTTATTGACCGAGGGCTCTTTCTCCTTTACGGTTGAATCCTCTTAATAACATTTTGTCGGCCTCGAGCTCACGAGCATCAATTTCCAGGTATGCTTAGTGTTCGAAGACTCATTATATTGATTGATGCTCCTGGATCCACCAATACTGCGGAGAGCGTAAACTTCCCGATTGTAGCTGAAATGTACAACGGTCGGTTGTGATGCTGCATGCCCCAGTAGTAAGTCCATTGTCCGTGAAGGTAACACCTCGTTGTTCCTTTAACGAGCAAACCTCATCCAAGGAATCTCCGGCCATTTGAGCTAAGCAAATTTCCGGATCAAGTAAGGCCTTGATCGAGCTTCCCTCATCTCCTTTGATAAGATGAGAGCATCGTAAATGCTCGGTTTGGCGGTAGTTTCCTAAGATGGGCTAGCACGTTGTAGTCCACTTTGTTTCCATGCGTCTCGGCTTCTTCTCGAATGGGTATTTCTTCTGCTGGGGTTGGTTCTTCTTGAACAACCACCTGCTTTCCTTTGTCTTTTGGACCCATTCTCGGAGGTAGAACTCTTCCACTTCTTAAGTTGACTTCTGTAATTTCTTCTGAATCTAGTGTTGAGTTTGTCGGTGTCTCCTCCTGAATCGGAATGAGTCGGCTCTTACGGATTATCTTCCAAATCCGAAGGCTCTAACTCTATCGTAAGCCGGAGCTCCTCGAAACTCACGGATAGATCCGTTGCTTGTTGAACTCTCGTAGCCTCCTTGATGGATGCCTTCTTCGTCATTTTGATCGTCGAGATCTTGTATGATTTGAGAATTGTTGTTGGTATCGAAATCGACGCCGGATTGTCGCTAATTACGCAATCGTTAGAAACGGTCAAACGTAGCCAACGCCATCACCCTTATCATTATATGATCCCACCGAAGTGAGCGGATAATCATACAAAATCAGAGGTTCGAGGGATTTCTCCCCGAATCGGAAACAACTATCCTAGGATAAGCGACCCCTAGTCCAGCCTTAGGAATCTCGGTCACCTCCTCTTCGTCGATTTTCTTCTTCTCTTCGATTGTCTCCTGTCGAGGTGGTTCTTCTATCGCAAGTGATAGTACCGGCTTAACGGGTCTCGAACTACGAATTGAAGCTCGCACCGAAGCGGTTCGGATATTGTCTAAAATCTTCTTCGAAGATCTCGTCCAGGCGGTAGTCCATCCATCGTCAGTTGCATAGGGATCTATCGGGATGACGGGATCGATTGAGATAACATTGACGGAACCTCCTTTACGGGGTTCCTTCATGTACTCCTTCGGGATTGTTATATTTCCTTTCCGAAGGTTGTCGTTGAGCCGACTTTTGAAGGTAATGCGGTCTTCATCTTGTGCCCGAGCATCCGATGGTAGGGGCGAAAGTTGGGATCACCTTTCTTGTTGACTTCCTACGGTCTTTTGGGCTCGCGGCTGGAAATCTGGAGTTTTCATTAAGCTACGGAACATCTTCGATGCTTGCTTCATTTTTGAACGGATATTCTCTGCTCAGAAGCTCCCTCAATGTACGTTACGGACGAGACGGTTGTTCATACTGCGGAGACGACTGATAGCTGGACCGGGGTTGCTGGTAATTATTTAAATTTCAATCATCCAAACCAGATTAGGATCAAATATTTTACTTGTTAATTTTTATTAAACCTAAAGTTTTAATTAAGGGTTGAAAGTTTAATTACCATTTTACCCTTTAAGCTTAATAATTTCATAACTCACTAAATTAAACTTAAATGAATTTGAAATTTTTATGTAACTTCACTCATATGTCAATAAAGACATGAGAGGAGAAAATGTGATTTTTCTGTATTTAATTTATTTATATAATTATTTTTGGTGGAAAATAGAGATTTTCGAGGAAAATTTGATAACATGACCAAAGGAAAGTTTCTGTCCTTAAGAAAATTAGGGGACATTCCTAATGACCGAGAGAAGCACTTGGACCAATTTTGGTGATTTTTTGAATTATATTATTTTTATTATAATTATTTTGAGTTTTGGAGTGTTAATTAATTTAAAAATAAAATAAATGTTGAAAAATGGGTTTTATATTTTTCAAAAATCTCTCTGATATCAAGGAAACCAGAGAATCAAATTTTGCAATTTTCTGATTTTTCTATGATTTATTATAATTATTTTAGTGAAAATGCTAGAAAATACATTTTTTAATTTTTAAAATTACCTTAGGGCTTTAAAATTCAATATCTCACTAAATAGACCTAGGAAAAATGTGGGATTTGTTCCTAAGTGATTAAAATTCAAAATGTGACATTTTGGTGAATTTTATTATTTTTGTGATTTTTATTATTTTTTAATTATTAAAAATATTAAAATATTATTAAAAATCAACTTTTTTAGAAAATTGAAATTTTAATTTTCTTAGGTTCCCCTGATATCAGAGAGGCTCCAAAACCAATTTGGTGAATTTTTGAAAAGTATTTTAAAAGTTATGAATTTTTAAAGTTTAAAATGGCTAAGTGACTTAATCGACCCGATTAGTGGGGCTAACCGAAGTCCGATTGACTTCAAATTTTTATGGTGGGTTCCTCTGATCCTAAAGGTCAGTGGAGAATTGATTTCAAGTCAATTTGATGCCTGGTTAACTCTAATTAATTAAAGACCTATTTTGGGTGTTTAAGCGAATTAGAGTATGTTTTAAATGAACTAAGTCGAAACTTATTTTTCTAGGGTTCTCTGGTCATAAGGAACATCACCAAATTTTCCTAGAATTTATTTCACAACATGCTATTTACTGGAATTAAAATACTCAAAACAGTGACACTGAACTTGAAAAATCGAGAACTCTTCATAGGGATGGCCTCGACTTTGGAAAATTCGGGGAATGTTCCCAAGTTCGAGAGGCTTAAAGCACTATGGTCTCATGCCATGAGTGAATTGTATGCATGCATGGAGAATTAAAACAATGCGGAGAGTAAATAAATCATAAAAAATAAAATATTTGATGAAATTAAGTGATTTCTTTTCCACATTATTCTCCTCTGTTCAGCTGAGCGAGAGGGTATTTTTATTTTATTTTTATGATTTTTCTACACAGAGATATGAATTTTTGAAGTTTAGGGAATTAAATAAATCAGAAAATACCCTATTTTTCTATTTATCCACGCGGCGCCGGCGAAACATCGGCGGCTCCGAAGGAGTACGTGTCGCGGCTGTGATTGGGCGCCGCCATGCGAGTCGACGGCCGGGCCCCGCGGTTCTCGCACCGTTTCACGGTCCGAGCGTCATCCGAGCCGTTCGTCCGCGCGTGTATTGAATGGACGGCATCCGTTCATCGTCCCCAAGTGTTCTCGCACGAGAGCGCGTCCACACTAAATCCCAAGATCTCACTCGATTCTCGATGGATTTTTACGTTCTTATACTACATGGATTCGTCTCGAAGAGACGAACACATCTATACGGTTAACATGCATTGAAACTAAGGCATTTGAAATAGAGAATCTTCAGAAGCTCGGGATGAAGAGTTAGCTCATACCGTGGCTCAGAGAAGTGTGGCTTCAATACGAGAGTTGTTGCACCTTCGATTGGGTCTAGCGAAGCTCCGGATGAAGTCTCACGGTGCAGTGAATTGTACGGATATGATTTCGACCAAGCCCGATCACAAAGCTTGGAGAGTTGGAGCAAGCTGGGTGGCACTGGAGATGGGGCTTTTGATGGTGGACACCTTCTCTTGGTACGGTGAAGTTGTAGAGCCAATCGATTTGGGGATTGGCTCCTGTGTGGAGAAGTGTCCTGGTTTTGGGTGGAATTTCGGCTACGAAATTGAGCTTACGAGAGGAGAAATGGCGGGGGAATTTCACTGGGGATCAAGTGCTCTAAAGGTGGAGAGAGTGCGGAACAATTTTGGCGAGTTTTGGCAAGGTTTGTGCTTCTCTTCTTCTCGTGGCCGAGAGAGGTGGAGTTTAAATAGGAGCTGGGTGAGGGGCCTCCGGGGGAGTTAGGGCTTGGGATCGAGTTGCTGCGGTGAGGAGAAGAACGGCCATGGTGACCCGCTAGGCGAGGGGCGGCTCGGCAAGTGAGAATTTCAATGTTGGATCACATGTGAGCTCTCGGCCATGGTGTTTTCCGGCGGCCAGTGGCCGGCAGGCCGAGTCAGAGTCACCCTCGAGCTCGGGTGGGTCGGGGGCTGGAGGCTTGTGCAATCGATTGGCTATGTGCCATGTGTAAAGGAGTTGGATTGAAATGGAATGGGGGATGAGCACATTTTGGGTCCAAATGGGTCAACTCACCTTTTGGGCTTGGTTCACCTCCCCATGGCCTGATTTTGGGCTGAGAGGATCAGTTGGGTCGGCCGAGAGAGTGGTGTGGTCTCTATCCATGATGAGGTGGCTAAACATGGTTTAGTGTGTGACATGCTTAAGGTAAAAAAGGCTTAATGAAAGATTAGGAAAGGAGCCCCTCCTTTTACCATTAATGGCATGGTCACATGTCAAGCCTCTCATGGCTTCATGTGGCTTGTCAATGGCTTGCATGGCTTGTCTTTGGCTTGGAGAAAGTTGAGTCGATTTCATAAAAATGGGTTTTAAGAAATTTTTGGTAATTTGATGGGAATTTGGATGAAGCTTCATTTGGAATAATTCGATGATGATTTTAGGACTTAGGTAATGGATTTAATTAAATGGATGACAAATGGAGATGTCATGTGGGCTTTAGGGTAGATTTGGGCTTTTGAATTTTGGAGGAAATGGGCTTTTAGAAGGGTTTAAGGGAAGTGGGCTTTTAAGTTTATGAATGTGTTCATGGATGAAAATTTTTGTAAAAGGTTGGGCCAAATAATTGTTGGGTTTAGCTCATGGATGTGTCATGAGTAACTTGAAGCAAATTTGGGGTAGTTTGGGCTTGAATTGGGTTGGATTTGGATTCTTTTGGTGAATGGGCCGATATAGGTCCAAATGGGCCAAGTTGGGCCAATGTTGGGCTAGGGTTGAAATTGATGTAGAATTATTGTTGAGAAGTGTTTATGGGAGTGTTTCAAAGAGGTTTTGACTTTGGTTGGGCTTTGATTTTTGGGGTTTGGGTTCATTTGGGTTAGGTTTGGGCTTAGGTCAAAAAATGGGCCTTAAGGTCAAAAGTGGAATTGGATCCAAATGTCAATCAAATTGGACTTAGATTTGGTCTAAATTGGTATTAGGAATGTTGAATTGAAGTTTAGAATTGAATTGAACCAAAATTGGGGTCAATTGGGTAGGTTTGGTTTGACATTGGGTTCACTTAGGGTTAAAATGGGTCGATTTGGGGGTTTTGACAAAAGTAGGGTAAATTGACAAAATTGGCCCATGGTGTAGTTGGACAAAATGAAATTGGGAATATTTAGGATTTTCTGGAATTTTCTGGGAATTTTCTAAATTTTTGGATTTTAGGCGAAAGGTATTTTGGGTATTTGGAGGGTATTGGGGGGTATTTTTGGAATCTTTGGTATTTTTGGGTATGGATGATCAATTTGAGTGATGTGGAGATGTTTGGGAATAATTTTGAAGAATTTTAGGTAATTTGGAAATTTTGCAAAAATTTGGGTAATTTGAGGTTTTGGGTAGGTTTAGTAGGTGTAGGGTCTCGGGGGTCAAAAATTGAAAATTTGGGAAATTGAAGATTGGGTGAATCTAGGTGGAAAGAAATCATTTTGGTTGAGCCATGAAGCCATTTCAAGCCCATATGAGCCATGAAAGGACTCATTTGAGGCATTATTTATGTTGTTCCTAACTCTGTAGCGAGGGCTTAGGGGTTAAGGACCATCCATGTGAATCACCTACATGAGTCGGGAGGTCAAGTTGGGTATGGGTGTGGTTTTAGGAGGTGTGTGGAAATGTAGTGTGTAAGCGTAGTGTATAAGTGTAATGTGTGTGTAAGTCGGCCCCTTCACCAGGACCGGGCCGCTCGAGGGGTAGTCTAAGGCGAAGAGTCACTATAGGAACTCATCCTTTAAACTTCCATATTTGATTTCGACCCTCTAGGTGATTAGGGGTCTATAGTCGAGTTTGTGGAGTTTGCGGGGAGTTTAGAAGTGGTTTAAATTTCTAAAAGGCGGGTCCCGATTACGGTCTCTAAGATAGTCGAAGGAAAAGCTAGGCTAGATCTAGCACTAAAAGAAGAAGGAAGACCTCACCAAAAATGAGGTCAACGGACATGACGTCAAGTGAGCCGACACTTCCGCTGATTCATCTTCCAAGCAGGCAAATTCTTTTGCGAGGCGAGCTAACGCATGCTATTTGAGGCATTTTCTTTTACGGGAATTTTGTAGATCGTCGCATTCGGAATTTGTTCCAACATCTGTATGGCATACTTGGAAGTATTGCTCGAGTCTTGGTTTAAAAATTTTATCTTGTCCAGCGATACGTTGAATGATTATTGCGAATCCCAGTAGATGTTGATGTACGTTATCCCAGTTTGAATAGCTAATTCCGAGTCTGTTATGAGGGCTTCGTGATTCGCTTCGTTGTTTGTACATGGCTCGTCGAGTGGTAGGAGTATCTTAACATCCCCGCTCGGTGTTATAAAGATTAGCTCGATTCTGCCTTACCGGGCACTATCACTTGCGATTCTTCGTCTTTGTGTCTTGAAGATGCTCCGTCGAAGTATAATTCCCAACGTCGATCATCGAGGTCTTCTAGGCTCATTATTTGTTCATACGGCAAATCGTCGTTGAGAGGAGATTCTGCAGGCAAAGGGTGTCTTTGCGAAGAGTACGTGTAAGACTTGTCCCTTTACGGCACGGAGAGGCATGAAAGTTATATCGAATTGCAATAATATCATTGACCATCGGCAAGTCGCCGGAAAGAGTTGGACGAGTCATCGAAGTATTGCAATGGATTAAACTTCGAAATCGAGGTTGACCTTATGAGAAAGCATGTAGTGCACGAGCTTTTGAGCGGCGAGATCGGGGCAAACAATGCTTTTCAATTGCGGGATACCTTATTTCGAGTCGAGTAAACGACGGCTTAGGTAGTAAAGAGCATTTTCTTTACCCTCATCATTGACACAGGCTAACGGGGCTCAGAGAATCGTCTAAAGCCGCGGTATAAAGTATCGGTGATCTACAGAGCGCAGGGCTGCTAAGACGGGAGGTGTCATTAAATATTATTTAATGTCTTCGAAGGCCCTACGGCATTTCTGTTCCAAAAAAATTTGGCGTCCTTTTTAACTAGTCTGAGAAAGGTGACACCTACGACAAGTTTGAGATAAAGCGTCGAAGATATGCCGGCTTCCCTTGAAAAGATCGTAGTTGTTTTAAGGTTTTGGGAGGCGGCATTTCTAAGATAGCTTTAATCTTTTCCGAGGTCGATTTCAATTCCACGATGTCGGACAACGAATCTAAGAAATTCACGAGGTGACGTCGAAGGCGCATTTTAAGGGATTCATCTTAAGGTTAAATTGCCTTAATCGTTCGAAAACAATTCTCGAATCATACAGTGGTTGTCCTTTACTTTGCTTTTGATGACCACATCGTCCACGTAGCATTCGACTTGATTGTGGATGAGATCATCAAAAATTCTTGTCATCGCTCTCAGGTATGTTGCTCTCGCGTTCTTCGGTCAAATGGCATCCTTGTGTAGCAATATACTCGATCGGCGTTACGAATGCTTTGTAAGCTTTTCATCTTCTGGAGCCATTTTTATACGGTTGTATCCTGAAGATCCATCCATGAATGAGAATATTTCATGTGTTGAAGCGATGTCGATCATTAATTCGGGATCGGTAGAGGAATTCATCTTTTGAACATGCCTTGTTTAAATCTGCGAAGTCACACAAATTCGATCGACCATTCTTCTTTCGGTGGCACTACATTGGCTAACCAAGTCGGGTATTGTTCTTCGCGGACAAATTTAGCGTCTATTAGCTTTTTAACTTCAGTATGACTTGTTGTTCGATTTCTAGACGCATTCTTACAGGACCTTGTCGGCGGGACGAAGTAGGGTGCACTCCTAGCTTATGGACTGCGACCTCGGGGCTAATCATGGCATCTCATCATAGTTCCGAGCAAAACAATCTTTAAATTCCATTAATAACTTGATTATTTCTTCGGAGTCTTCTTTATTGAGTAAGGAGCTAACAAAGGTAGGTCTAGGCTCTTCGCTAGTACCTAAGTTAACTTCCGTTAACTCATCTGATGTAGATTTAATCTCTTCTTTGAATTACGGTGGAGCGTCTCCAATTTGTAAATCTTCGAATTCTTCTGTGGTTTCCATGCGGTTTTCATTAGATTCGCAAGTGACAACCGAGCAAAATTCGGTATCGTCGGCTCGATCCTGCGTGCGAGTCCGAGACCATGCTTTGAATTGGGTAGACGACCGGAGTTATTCCATAATTTTCAAAATGTTGTGATTGACCTTTTGTCGATTGTCGAGGTAAGAAACCACTGTGAATTAAATTTTGAACACAGAGAGAGTACCACTCAAAAGGTAATTTCATTAATTCTGAGGAAGTGACATCTTCAAATTGTACATTATTCTCAGTTTTGGAGGAAGTAGCACCACGGTAGAATTTGATTGGCTTTGCACCGCCGCTACGTACCTCTTTAACCACCATACCCTCGATCTTATTAGAATGGATCGGGGTCAGGATCATAGTATGTACATAGTGGTTAATCTTCTCGTACATCGATTTATATTCTTCATTCTTCTCATCTTCGAGGAGATTTTGAATTGCGGCTTCTTCCGACTTATTGTCATTGCTTCTTGTTTGATTTCTTTTTCTTCTTCGAAGCTATCTTCCCGATCGACATTGATGGGTGGTTTCCTCACGTCAAGTCATCTCAACGTCTCTACCACGACCTCGTCCCCGGCCTCGACCTCGGATGCGAGTTGTGGAGAAACCTTCACCATCTCGCCGTAAGGGAGTGGTGAGTGACTGTTGGACTAGAACTTCAGGTTCTTCGTTGTCCCGAACTTTCTTTGCTTCATTTGTCATGGTATCTCTGGAGAAAATTGTTTTCTTCGGTGGTGCATAATAAGCTGCATCTTCATGGATTCCAATTTCATGTACGGAGAATGGTTGTAAGTCACCTTTGATGCCTTTGTTCCCCTCCATCGTAGTATTTGATGCAGCGGTGTAGAGATGATGGTACCATCTCTGTTTTCATGTATCCATGGTCGGCCAGGTAGAGCGTTGAACGATGTTTCTAAATCGATTATGTGAAATTTTGCGGTTGTCTTTGCTAAGTCACCGGTCTTCATTAGTAGTGTTATCGATCAGAGGCTCTTTCTCCTTTACGGTTGAATCCTCTTAATAAACTTCAAGCTCGCGGGCATCGATTTCAAGTATCTTAGTGTTCGAAGACTCATTATATTGATTGATGCTCCTGGATCCACCAATACTCTTGAGAGTGTAAACTTCCCGATTGTAAGCAGAAATGTACAACGGTCGGTTGTGGTCTAGCGTCCCAGTAGAAGGTCATTGTCCAGTGAAGGTAACACCTCGGCTGTTCTTTTAACGAGCAAACCTCATCCAGGAATCTCCAGGCCATTTGAGCCGAAGCAAATTTACTGGATCGAAGTAAGGCCTTGATCGAGCTTCTCTCATCTCCTTTGATAAGATGAGAGCGTCGTAGATGCTCGGTTTGGGCTGGTAGTTTCCTAAGATGGGCTAGCACGTTGTAGTCCACTTTATTTCCATGTATCTCGGCTTCTTCTTGAATGGGTATTTCTTCTACGGGGTTGGTTCTTCTTGAACAACCACTGCTTTCCTTTGTCCTTTGGACCCATTCTCGGAGGTAGGACTCTTCCACTTCTTAAGTTAACCACGTAATTTCCTGCGAATCTAGTGTTGAGCTTCTTGGTGTTTCTTCTGAATCGGAATGACGGGTTCTTCGGATTAGCTTCGGAGTACGAAGGCTCTAACTTCTGTTGTATTTGGAGCTCCTCGAAACTCGCAAATGGATTCATTGCTTATTGAACTCTCGTAGCCTCCTTGATGGATGTCTTCTTCATCATCGTGATCGTCGAGATTGTGTATGATTTGAGAATTGTCATTTGTATCGAAATCGATGTTCGGATTGACGCTAGTTACGTAATCGTTAGAAACAGTCAAAACGTAGCCAACGCCATCACCCTTATCATTATAAGATCCCACCGAAGTGAGCGAGATAATCATACGAGTCGGGGGTTCGAGGGATTTCTCCCAGAATCCGAAACAACTATCACAGGATAAGCGGCCCCTAGTCCAGCCTTAGGAGCCTCGGTCCTTTCTTCTTCGTTGATTTTCTTCTTCTCTTCAATCGTCTCCTGTTGAAGTGGTTCTTCTATCGCAAGTGACAGTATCGGCTTAGCAGGTTTCGAACTTTGAATTGAATCTCGCACCGAAGCGGTTTGGATGATGTCTAAAATCTTTTTTGAAGACCTCGTCCAAGCGGTAGTCCATCCATCTTCAGTTTTATAGGGATCTATCGGAATGATGGGATCAGTCGAGATAACATTGACGGAACCTCCTTTCTGGGGTTCCTTCATGTACTCCTTCGGGATTGTTATATTCCCTTTCCGAAGGTTGTCGTTGAGCCGACTTTTGAAGGTAATGCAATCTTCTATCTTGTGTTCGAAGCATCCGGTGATAAGGGCGAAAGTTGGGATCACCTTTCTTGTTGACTTCTTCGGTCTCTTAGGCTCCAGCAGTTGGAAATGCTGGAGTCTTCATCGGACTACGGAACATTTTTCGGCCTTTGCTTCATTCTTGAATGGATATTCCTACTCGAAGCTCCCTTAATGTATGTTGCGGACGAGGCGGTTGTTCGTCTTGTGGAGATGGTGATCGATGGTTGGGTCGGGAGTTCTTTAGTAATTCTGTTGAGGTTCGCTGTGTCCGTTCGGACGATATTTGTATCGGTTGCTTGCCTTTGTCATTGCTTTGCCGATGATTCGGAATTTTTCAAAAGTCTTCGCGGGCTTTTGCTTGTCGTCTTGTCGGCGAAATTTAATTGCTTCGCCTCCTCTTGCAAGCTCCGGCCTTGCTTAACAACTTCTCGAAAGTCTTAATAGTGAATCCTTTGAGGAGAAGTGCTTATCGGAGCCATGAATACTTTTAAGTAAGATGCTCGGATTGCATCTTGTTCTTGTAGTTGTGGTTCACACTTCATGCTTAAGTTCCTCCATCGAAGTATGTAATCCACCAAAGTTTCATTCGGCTTACGCTTCTCTACCCTTAAATCATTCTATAGTGATGGGGTCTTGAAGCTCAGGCGAATCGCTTGATGAAAAGGTTTTCTAGTTCGGAGAACGTCTTCAGCTGAACCATTCGATAATTCTGCGTACCAGTCGAGGCGATCTACGACGGCTGCTGACGAGCCATCGGAAGAGTAATGCATCGTTCCGCCGGCATTGCAACAAGCTGGCACGAAAGTGTGCAACATGCTTGTCGGGGGTTCCGGTTCCATCAAAGGTCTTGAACGAGAGGTGGTACGAAGCCTTTTGGGTATTGGACGGCGTCGAATTCTTCGGGTAAGGTCTACTGTCCGAATGGATGTCCCGCTCTTTCATTGTGCTAAGGCTTCTCGCACTTTTCTTTGTTCCGCAGAGCTTTTGATATCCTTTTACGGAATCATACTTTGTGTTGTATCTCTCTTTAGCGGATCATCCCCGTTGACGGACGTAACCTCCTTTCCTCCGTCTACAATGTGAATGACCTCTGGGGGTGTCTCTCTTTGGGGTTGCACTTGACTTTGGAGAGTGGCTAGGGCTACGGCCATCTCTTCCATCCTCTTCGCCATTTGGGCGATCGTATCGTCTTTCTCTTGAAGGCTGTCTTCTCATCACTTCGGCTCCTCTCTTCTACGCGAGTGCGGGGAGCACCTTGTGAAGGCGACGAAGCTCGTGTTTCGACCATGTTGATTTCTGCATACTCATCGTCCACGAATTCAGATGAATCGATCTCGTCTCCGAATTTCTCTTCTCTTTCTTTTGCTAGTCGTCGAATATCGGTCCTCGGCTTTTCCATAGCATCCTACTGCGGTCTTTTACGTGCATCCTCGCGGTTGTCATGTGATAGTTGTCGGGTTCCCTTCTCACGAGTCCCCTTTACTTTGCGGTAGCTTTTCTTCGGATTTAAGTCTCTGACGAGACTTTCCTTCTCGAGTTATTGTTTCGATCTTAACTATCCGGTAGTGGGACGCCATACCATCCTTCTAGCGGCGGAAGGTCCACGACACTGATGGTACAGTCGACCAAATCTTTGGAAGGTGGTATCCTCCCTAATACTGCTAATCTCGAAACGACGACGGGCGGACTAGCCTTCATCCTTTTATTTGGCTTTTACGTAACGATGGCGGGTTCACTCGGGGCCCAAAGACGGGATTTGATGCACCCGCCTGCATTCTTCTTAGAATCTCGATACGGGGCATTTCTCCTTCTTTCTTAGCTTCTCGATCACGGTCGTAGTCGGGTAAATGGCGTGATCCTAGCCCTTTTCTTTCTGCTTGTCGTCGTAGTATCTTTGGTCGAGGTAATGTAGAAACGATCCTGTGGACATTTTCCTCATCGAGTTGCGGCGGAAAGGGGATGGAGATCTACTTCCTTCCAAAAAGGGTGTATCTTCGGGCAATGGTATGTATTCGGGTAGTGGTGTGTACTCGGGGATTTACGGGATTTCCTACAGGAGAGCGACTTCGGCGGCTACGGCCTTCACGGAAATCTTCTCTACTACGTTCCTTCTTTGGAGTCCGTGTTAGTGATGGAATTCTTGAGTTGGACCCGATTTCGAAAATAGAAGGTCTCGCGGGAAAGTACTGTACCCTCCACGGTAGCGGGGTTCACGCATAGTTACGGATTTCCTTCCCCTTTAATCGCGCGAGAAACCGGGGTAGGTGCGAGACGACTAGACCGGTGGGGGTAGCAAGAACGGTCCTCTGCTGGACGGCGGTACTCCTCTCGGTCGGGATCTTTTGCGGGGAGGAAACTCTTGGGTTGACCTGAGGTTGAACTCGATCGGCGGCTTCTTAGCTTCGGATACCTTGTTTGTCGGCGCGAAAAGGGAAACATCGGTGATTTTGACATTTGTGTTCTCGAATCCTTGTCAGCCTGGATGATCCCATTGTCGGGTAGCTCATCCTTGTAAACGGCGAAGTCGAGTCCAGTTGGTGAAGGAGAAAATCGGCTTTGGGGCTTCCATTTATGCGGGGTAGATCACGATTGTCGGTCCCGAGTTATGCTTCTTCTCATCGGGACGAAAAGAAAGGAATTGAAAAGAGTCCGAACACATTCTTGTTCATGTATTTATAAGAAGGATTTATTTGTTAAAAGAGTCATTCATTAGAGGGTTTGTTTATTTAGAACGGAATGTTCAAAGGTGTAGAGAAGGTAGGGAATCCGATTCAGAGTTGGAAAGGAAAAGAAAGTCTTATGCAAGACTTATCGACTCGAAGGATTACTCTAAGCTAACACCTATTGGGGGTCCACACACCTCAGAAATGAGGTAAAAGGATCTCGGAACCTCTGCGTTTAGGGGTGTCTACAACGGTGGCTCCTAAATCGAGAGAATGTTGGCTATACTTGTTCGAGTGAAATGAACATAGTATTCCAGCGGAAAGAAGGATAGCTTGATCCACGAGGGACATGGATACCTACTACAGATTTTGAAAGCAGAATTGTCTGATTAAAAATGGAGAGAGGAATTTTCCCCAGCGGAGTCGCCAGAAATATGTCGGCGTTATTTTTTTTTGGGGTTGTGTTGTATTTAGAAAAGGGGTCGCCTAACAGAAATTGTTGGCGAATTTTAAGATTTTAAATTTAGTTTAAATATATATAATTTGAAAAGTAGTATTTGATTTTAAAAATAATTTTAAATTTGAAAATTTTAAGATATGAAATCAAGCTGATCTCGCATCCCGAATAGTTTATATAGACGAGCACCGCACTCAAACAGTGTATCATCACAAGGATAGACACACTGCTTGATGGTGGGGCTCGATTAAATAAGCTAAAAGATTTGTGACATCCGTTTTGTCTACGAACCAATTTTATGTGCCTGACAAATTCCACTGCTTAATATGAAAAACATTAAACGGGGTTTATATTACACAGGTTCTTTAAAATTCCACTATAAAGGGCACCCACTATAGTTAATTACATCTTAAGTGACGGGAATCACCTAAGAAAACTCTCGATAATAATCGAGTAGTTCTGCTCTCGAGAATTTCAAAGTTTAAGTTTTGAAAGGATTGAATTTTGGAATTTCGACGGGGAATGGATCGAGTTTGGAACATTTTGTTTTGGAATTCAAAGGAAGAAAAGTAGGAGAAATTACAGATTCGAAGCGAACTTCGGTAATTTCCAGATCCATCCTATTGTTTGGCTTAGATTTAGGAAAGTCCTAATGTTTATTTAATGTTTTGATCTTGCCGATTTTAGTTAATTAGGACTTATATCAGTATGACATGATCATCTGAAATGGCTCGGAAGATGTGAGGGTTTATGTGCGTATCGGACGACTACCTCGGAATCTAAGACCAGGTTAGGGCTTAATTTGCGATGCAGATATGCCTAACAAAAGGTTGAGGATTTATGTTGCACTAGAGCAAACTACCTCGAAGTCTATGGCTTTGTTGTTTAATTCTAGGAAAGTTTTGCTTGATGTAGATTCGAGTTTCTGTGACGACGATGGTCGTGCTGCCTGCCATGCTCAAGCTCCTTGTTGTTGCGGAGGTTTAGTTTTAGAAGTCATAAATCGAGGAGATGAGAGAAGTGTTTTGGTTTAGAGAAGTCTTAATTTCCAAGTGTTTTTGTGTTTTAATTAAAACAAATCTTAAAGTTGATTATAACGACACGGTTAAGATCCCGCGGTTCCATCCTTAGGCATCGTTATTTTTATCGGATTCACTTAGTCCAGATGAATTTGCTAAACTCAACTGAATGAGTTCCACACTTTCATTTAGACGTGGGAAATCCGTTAGCAACTGCGTAGGTTACATCATCAGAGGTATTCACGATCATCCAACAGGACGTTTTAATTTAGTTGTAATTGTAGTTTTGTGTTCTGTTTGTGATTAAATTTTGAGTTGTTTTATATTTTGAAATGTTGTGGCGGTGAATTTTATCTTGTAATGACTTTTAATTTAGTTTTGATTTCAGTTTTAGGGACTATCCTAAAGGTATGGGTTTTCATGCAACGGTTGTTTATCATGCGAGAAAAAGTAAGTGCGATGCGATTAAAGAAATTGCGATAATGTAAATTGCGATAAAATAAAAGCGTACACGGAGGGTCTTCCAGTCTTCCCAAGTGCACTTAAAACACAATTAGAATATTTAAGCAAGTTCCTAGGTAAAGGCTAAGGGAAGGGTTATGGTTTTCTACAAGTTCACAATCCTTATAGCTAGTCATTTCTATGAGCGTCTAGGTCTTTGTGTTTTGGTTTGAGGACGATTTTCTTCATCGAAGAATAATTAAGTTCGATTGTTCTTATGAACATCCTATCATATCGAGGAAGTGCTTAAGACAAATCTTAAACATCTTTTCAATATTTCTAGGATTGTTTTAGATCAGAAAGAATTTAATTATACAAATGAATTAATCGTCAGAGAATTCGAAGTTTTGTTGTTATCTTGCTCGGTGAAGCTAGGACATTTGAATATCACTATAGGTGAAGTAGCATTTCATTTTAACTTTACGTTTAGGAGTTATGATATCAAAAGCTACTCGAGGGCAAATTAGTTGTTGAAATGGTTTATGATTTAGTTTAACTTCAGTTAAAGAGTTTAAATTTGGAATAGTGTTCAAGTTGCTTTATATTTAATTTCTTTATGTCTTAGGTAATGTTTTTAATTCAATTTCATTTTAACTTTAATTTAATTTAATTTAATTTTAATTTTAATTTAATTTAATTTAATTCAATTTAGTTTGATTTGATGTTAAATTAATTTAGTTTAATTTGATTTAATTTCCTTTAATTTAATTAAATTTGATTTAACTTTAATTTAATTTAATTTAATCTAATTTAATTTAATTTAATTTGTTTTAATTTAATTTAATTTAATTTAATTTGTTTTAATTTAATTATTTAATTTGATTTAATTAAATTTAATTTAATTTAATTTAATTTAATTTAATTTAATTTGATTTAATTTGTTTGATTTAATTTAATTTAATTTTTAATTTAATTTTATTTTTAATTTTAATTTAATTGAAAATTTAAAAAAGTTTAATAATTCGACTTTTTAATTTAATTTAATGATT
>JAKZJZ010001031.1:0-32982 GCA_022702705.1 Papilionanthe hookeriana x Papilionanthe teres | reverse complement strand
GCTAGGAGTGAACCCCTCTACTATAATCCCAATTCGGTGTTGTGTTGCTTGACTCCCCTTCAAAAAGCCATAAATGAATCCTTCTTCGGTGAACCACTTTTACTGCTCCATTGCCTCAACATCAAGTACCTCATTGTGGGCCTCATGGACATGATCTCAAATAATGGTTCTGAAATCATGAGAGTTCTTAAAACTCTCAACTACTCATTGCTTGGCTCTAGCAACATCGTCTTCCCTAGTAGATCTCAAGTGTCATATTTCTTTCTCCTAGGCTGACTTTGTTTGCCATAGTGCCTTCACGCTCCTCTTACTTTCATTGAGATCGACTTGCGCCTCTACCAATGTCTCTCGAGTTTTCTCTAATTTCAGAAGTTGTGGTGAAAAGGAAGTTGTAATCTTAGAAAAATCTTTCATGCACTCTGTTAACTTAGATTCCAAGGCCACAACTCCTTCAGCTCTAAAATCATGTTGATGTTTATACTCAATTTTGAGATACCAGATTTTATCAAACTAATAATTCCAATCTTTCAATGCTTGTCCAAGCCCTATGTGGAGCTCTATCATTTTATTCATCAAGAAAAGGGGGTAATCAAGATCAAACAGATGAAATGAGTATAATTAGTGATAGAAAAAGAAAAGGGAGAACTCACAAAACCCTTGACCTTCACAATTCTGGTACATCCATGAGACAACACGCTTTTTGGAATATGAATTGTTGAAGTGATGAGCAGATGTTTCCTTGATTTTTCTCCCTACCACAGAGGCTAGCTCAGGACTGTCTAGAATTTCTTCAACATCATGACCACGGATCGCTTAGGATGGAATGAAATTATGGCCTTGAACAATGACACCCCTTTCATAAATTCATAAATGTGTTGCAGTTCAAACTGCATCTCCTTATGATCCTGAAATCCCAACATCCACAATATATCATCCTTGGTGGTCTGAAGGGAGATATGTAGCTGTTGAAACTTCAATATAGTCCCTAATTATTCTTTGCAAATAAAAATCTCACGAACCACTGCCTTACTAGATCTTTCAATTGAAAATTCAATGCTTTATTCTTAAATAACACACAACCATGTACATCACTACTCAACACACCTAGCCAGACCAAAATTTCTATCAAGCTCAATGCCATATCCTCCCAGTTCTGGCTCTTCCTCAAGTTCTTGGTAGTGCAAGGTTCTCTGGATGTCACCATTTCAGTAGTCCAAAAGAAGGCAACAAAACAAAATCCTGGAGATCCTGTGAGGTAGGGTTGGGGATAAATTTTGGGACAACTTTCTCTTGCTTTTCCACTAAAGAATACCACGAAAGAAAATATGGCACACACTCAAATGTACATGGTATTCTTGACTTTTCCACTAAAGAATACCACGAAAGAAAATATTAGACATTTCCATTATTTTTTTCTTAACATGTGCACACACTCAAATGTAGTTCACCTTGAACACATATTATTGTGATCGAAGACAAAGTACCTAACACTTAGGCCAAATGAGGTACACAACTAGAAACCAACCATTTTAAAATAACTCATTAAATATCCTTAGTCGTTCAAGAAGTCATTCCTCCTCGATCAACTTGCCTCAAAGCTAAAATTGTGAAAAGCTGATAGATGCGTGTTGACCTCATTTTTGATGAGGTCTTCCTTTTCTTCTTTTTAGTGCTTAGGATCTAGCCTTAGGCTTTTCCTTTGACTATCTTAGAGGACTAGAATTGGGACCCGCCTTTTAGAAATTCAAACCACTTCTAAACTCCCTGCAAACTCCACAAACTTGACTATAGACCCCTAATCACCTAGAGGGTTGAAATCGAATATGGAAGTTTAAAGGATGAGTTCCTATAGGACTCTTTGGCCTTAGGGCCCTCACAGGTGGCTCGGTGCAGTGAAGGGGCTGACATACACTACACTTACACACTACATTTCCACACACTTCCTAAAACCACACCCATACCCAACTTGACCTCCCGACTCATGTAGGTGATTCACATGGATGGTCCTTAACCCTAAGCCCTCGGCTAGAGGGTTAGGAACAACATAGTGAATGCCTCGAATGAGTCCTTTCATGGCTCATATGGGCTTGAAATGGCTTCATGGCTCAACCAAAATGATTTCACCCCACCCAAATTCACCCAATCTTCAATTTCCCAAATTTTCAATTTTTGACCCCGGGACCCTACACCTACTAAACCTACCCAAAACCATCGAAATTACCCAAATTTTTGCAAAATCTCCAAATTACCTAAAATTTTCCAAAATCAATCCCAAACACCTCCACATCACTCAAATTGATCATCCATACCCAAAAATACCAAAAATTCCAAAAATACCCCCCAATACCCTCCAAATACCCAAAATACCCTTCTTGGCCTAAAAATCCAAAAATTCAGAAAATTCCCAGAAAATTCCAGAAAATCCCAAATATTCCCAATTTCATTTTGTCCAACTACACCATGGGCCAATTTTGTCGATTTACCCTACTTTTGTCAAAACCCCCAAATTGACCCATTTTAACCCAAAGTGGACCCAATGTCAAACCAAACATACCCAATTGACCCCAATTTTGGTCCAATTCAATTCTAAACTTCAATTCAACATTCCCAATACCAATTTAGACCAAATCCAAGTCCAATTTGATTGACATTTGGATCCGATTTCACTTTGGGCCTTAAAGCCCAAATTTGGACCCATGACCCAAACTTAGCCCAAACTAACCCAATTCAACTCCAATTAACCCCAAATCTTTTCTAAACCTTCCTTAACATCCTCATAAACAAAACACTAACATGATTTGCCCAAGATTTTGACCCAAACCCCACTCAAATTCAACCCAAAATCAAAAAGCCCAATTTTGACCTAAACCCAAATCTAACCCAAATAGGCCCAAACCTCAAAATTAAGACCCAACCAAAGCCAAAACCTCTTTGAAACACTCCCATAAACATTTCTTAACATTTATTTTACATCAATTTCAACCCTAGCCCAACATTGGCCCAAGTTAGCCCAATTTGACCTACATTAGCCCATTTACCAAATAAACCCAAATTCAACCCAATTCAAACCCAAACCACCTTAAATCTATTTCAAATTATTCATGAAACATCCCTAAACCAAAACCAACAACTATTTGGCCCAAACCTCTACAAAAATTCCCATCCATGAACACATCCTTAAACTTAAAAGCCCACTTCCCTTAAACCTTCTTAAAAGCCCATTTCCTTCAAAATTCAAAAGCCCAAATCTACCCTAAAGCCCACATGACATCTCCATTTGTCATCCATTTAATTAAATCCATTACCTAAGTCCTAAAGTCACCATCAAATTATTCCAAATCAAGTTTCATACAAATTTCCATCAAAACATCCAAAATTCTTAAAACCCTTTTCATGAAACAAATCAACCTTTTCCCAAGCCAAATGAAGCCATGAACAAGCCATTCTCAAGCCACATGAAGCCATGAGGGCTTTGACTTGTCATTAGTCCATTTATGGCAAGAAGAGGGGTTCTTTCTTAAACCTCCTTTAACCCTTTTTTACCTTAATCATGTCACACACTAAACCATGTTTAGCCACCTCATCATGGATGGAGACTTCACCATTCCTTCTAGGCTGACCTAAATGATTCCCTCGGCTCAAAATCAGAGCTTGGAAGGGTGCACCAAGCCCAAAATGGTGGGTTGACCCAAACCAAGCCAAAGTGAGCCTTCTCCCATTCCATTTAAATCAAACTCCTTTACACATGTCAAACCTCGATTGCCTACACTAAACCCCGACTACGACCCACCGACCAAGATGGTGACCATTGCTCGGCCGGCCGCCACCGAGCCGCCGGAAAACACCATGGCCGAGAGCTCGCATGTGAGCCGACATTGAAATTCTCACTTGCTGAGCTTGCCCCATGCCTAGTGGTCACCATGGCCGATCTTCTCCTCACCGGAGCGAGCTGATCCCGAGCCCTAACTCCCTGCGAGAGGCCTTCCACCCTCTCTTATTTAAACTCCACCCCTCTCGGCCATGAGAGAGCAAAAAACAAAAACCTTAAGGAAACTGCGCCAAAATCACTCCGCGATCACTCTCTACACATAGAGCACCCGATCCCCACCGAATTCCGACCCCAATTTCTTCTAGTGAGCCCAATTTTGAGCTCAAACTTTAGCCCAAAACCAGGACACTTCTCCACGGTGAGCCAATTCCCAAATTGATTGGCTCTACACCTTCACCGGACCCGGGAAGGTGTCCACCACCAAAAGCCCCATCTCCGGGCCACCCGGTTGCTCGACCTCCGAAGCTTTGTGATCGGGCTTGGTCGAAATCATATCCGGACAATTCACGGACCGGGAGACTTCATCCGGAGCTTCGCGGGACCCAATCGAAGGTGCAACAACTCTCGGATTGAAGCCACACTTCTCCGAGCCGAGGTATGAGCTAACTCTTCATCCCGAGCTTCGAAGATTCTTCATTTCGAATGCCTTAGTTTCAATGCATGTTAGCCGTATAGATGTGTTCGTCTCTTCGAGACGAATCCATGAAGCATAAGAACATGAAAATCCATTGAGAATCGAGTGAGATCTTAGGGATTTAGTGTGGACGGCTCTCGGGTGAGAACACTTGGGGACGATGAACGGATGCCGTCCATTCGATACACGCGCGGACGAACGGCTCGGATGGCGTCGGACCGGGAGACGGTACGAGAACCGCGGGGCCCGGGCCGCCGACTCGAGTGGCGGCGTCGAATGGGAGCGCGCCGCGTGGCCTTCGGAGCCGCCGAGGATGCGGCGGCGCCGCGTGGATAAATAGAAAATTAGGGTATTTTTTTTATTTATTTAATTCCCTAAACTTCAAAAATCCATATCTTTGTGTAGAAAAATCACAAAAATAAAATAAAAATACCCCCTTGCTCAGTGAACAGAGGAGAATAATGTGGAAAAGAAATCATTTAATTTAATTAAGTATTTTATTTTTTATGATTTATTTACTCTCTGCATACATTTAATTCTCCATGCATGTATACAATTCACCATGGCATGAGACCATAGGGCTTTTGAAGCCTCTGAACTTGGGAACATTCACTGAATTTTCCAAGGTCGGAGGCCATCTCTGTGAAAAGTTATTTATTTTTCAAATGCATGTTGCTGTTTTGAGTATTTTAATTCCAAAAATTAGCATGTTGTGAAATAAATTCTAGAAATATTTGGTGATGTTCCTTATGACCAGAGAACCCTAGGAAAAATAGGACTTGAGTTAATTCACTCAGATTAACCCTAATTGGCTTAAACACCCAAAATAGGTCTTTAATTAATTAGAGTTAACCAGGTATCAAATTGACTTGAAATCAATTCTCCACTGACCTTTAGGATCAGAGGAATCCACCATAAAAATTTGAGGTCAATTGGACTTGGTTAGCCCTACTAATTGGGTTGATTAAGCCACTTAGCCATTTTAAACTTTAAAAATTCATAACTTTTAAAATACTTTTTAAAAATTCACCAAATTGGTTTTGGAGCCTCTCTGATATCAGGGGAACCTAAGAAAATTAAAATTTCAATTTTCTAAAAAAGTTGATTTTTAATAATATTTTAATATTTTTAATAATTAAAAAATAATAAAAATCACAAAAATAATAAAATTCACCAAAATGTCACATTTTGAATTTTAATCACTTAGGAACAAATCCCACATTTTTCCTAAGTCTATTTAGTGAGATATTAAATTTTAAAGCCCTAGGGTAATTTTAAAATTAAAAAAAATGTATTTTCTAGCATTTTCACTAAAATAATTATTATAAATCATAGAAAAATCAGAAAATTGCAAAATTTGATTCTCTGGTTTCCTTGATATCAGAGAGATTTTTGAAAAATATAAAATCCATTTTTCAACATTTATTTTATTTTTAAATTAATTAACACTCCAAAACTCAAAATAATTATAATAAAAATAATATAATTCAAAAAATCACCAAAATTGGTCCAAGTGCTTCTCTGGTCATTAGGAATGTCCCCTAATTTTCTTAAGGACAGAAACTTTCTTTTGGTCATGTTATCAAATTTTCCTTGAAAATCTCTATTTTCCACCAAAAATAATTATATAAATAAATTAAATACAGAAAAATCACATTTTCTCCTCTCATGTCTTTATTGAAATATGAGTGAAGTCACATGAAAATTTCAAGTTCATTTGAATTCAATTTAATGAGTTATGAAATTATTAAGCTTAAAGGGTAAAATGGTAATTAATCTTTAATCCTTAATTAAAACTTTAGGTTTAATAAAAAGTCAACAAGTAAAATATTTGATCTTAATCTGATTTGGATGATTGAAATTTAAATAATTAAAGGGTAGAAACCCATTAAATAATTTTAAAATGATTAAACCTTAATTAAATAATAGATTAAATTTGGAAGAATAATAAAATTGGAGTTATTAAAATAAGGGATCTTTATTAGGAAGAGATTTATTCTTTAATTTAAAAATCCCTAAATTAATTATATCAACTAATACTCAATTTTTAATTAAAATGATAACTCAAATTTAAAATATTAAAAGACTTAATTAAATTATTAAACTCTTTTGAAATTTCAATTAAAATTAAAAATAAAGTAAATTAAAGATAAATTAAATTAAGATTAAATTAAATTTAATAATTAAATTAAATTAAATTAAACAATTAAATTAAATTAATTAAAATTAAATTAAATTAAAGATAAATTAAATTAAATTAAATTAAATAATTAAAATCAAATTAAATTAAATTAAACAATTAAATTAAATTAAAAAATTAAATTAAATTAAATAATTAAATTAAATTAAATCAAATCAAATTAATTAAATACCAAATCAAATTAAATTGAACTATGTTAAATTAAATTAAAACTCAAATTAAATTAAATTAAACTAAATATAAAGCAACTTGAACACTATTCCAAATTTAAACCCTTTAACTTAAATCAAATCATTTGAATACTAATTTACCCTTGAAAGCTTTGATTATTATAACTCCTAAATGAAACATTAAATGGAGTGTTACTTCACTCATAGGATATTCGAATGTCCTAGTTCATCTGAAGCGAGTTAACAAGACTTGAAAACTTCGGACGATCGATTCATTTATATAATTAAATTCATTTGGACTTAAAATAATCCTAGAAATATTGAAAAGATGTTTAAGATCCTTCTTAAGCACTTCCTCGATATGATAGGATATTTATAAGAACAATTGAATTTGATTATTCTTTGATGAAGAAAATCGTCCTTAAACCGAAACCCAAAGAACCTAGACGTCATAGGAGATGACTAAGTATAGGATTAGGAATTTGGTAGAAAACCATAACCTTTCCCTTAGCTTTACCTAGGAACTTGCTTAAATATTCTAATTGTGTTTTAAGTGCGGCTTGGGATGACGGGAAGACCCTCCAGAGTACGCTTTTATTTCATTGCGATTTACTTTCTTGCAATTTACTTTCTTGCAATTTACTTTATTGCAAATGCATTTTACTTTTCTTGCATGATAAAACAAGCTGTTGCATGAAAACCCACACCTTTAGGATAGACCCTAAAACTGAAACCAAAACTAAGTTAAAAGTCATTGCGAGATAAAATTCACCGCCACAACATTTCAAAATATAAAACAACTCAAAATTTAATCACAAACAAAACACAAAACTACAATTACAACTAAATTAAAACGTCCTGTTGGATGATCGGGAATACCTCGGATGATGTAACCTACGTGTTGCTAACGGGATTTCCCACGGTCTAAATGAAAGTGTGGAACTCATTCGATTGAGTTTAGCAAATTCATCCGGACTAAGTGAATCCGATAAAAATAATGATGCGGAAGGATGGAACCGTGGGATCTTAACCGGTGTCGTTATAATCAACTTTAAGATTTGTTTTAAATAAAACATAAAAAACACCTGGAAATTAAGATTTTCTCTAAACCAAAACACTTTTCTCGACTCCTCGATTTATGATTTCTAAAATTAAACCTCTGCAACAACAAGGAGCTCGGAGCATGGTGGGCGGCACGACCATCGTCATCAGCAGAAACTCGAGTCTACTTCGACAAAATTTTCCTAGAATTAAAACAACCGAAGCCATAGGACTTCGAGGTAGCTTGCCTAGTGCGACATAAATCCTCGACTCTTCGTTAGGCATTTGCATTGCAAATTAAGCCCTAACCGGTCTTAGGATTCCGAGGTAGTCGTCCGATACGACAATAAACCCTCACATCTTCTAGGATATTTGTTTGATTTTATCATACAAATATAAGCCCTAATTAATTGAAATTGGCAAGATTGAAATATCAAATAAACATTAGGACTTTCCTAAATTCAAGCCGAAACGATAGGATAGTCGGGAAATTATCGAAGTTCACTTCGAATCGGTGATTTCTCCTACCTTTCTTCCTTTGGATTCACAAAACAAAATTTTCCAAAAATTTGATCCATTCCACTATTGAAACTCCAAAGTTCAATCTTTGAAAACCTTAAACTTTGAAATTCTTGAGAGCGAGAATCATTGATTATTATCGAGAGTTTTCTTAGGTGATTCCCGTCACTTAAGATGTAATTAACTATAGGGGCTTGCCCTTATAGGGAATTTTAAAGAACCCGAGTAATATAAACCCTGTTTAATGTTTTCATATTAAGCGGGAAAACTTGTCGGCTTATAAAATTGGTTCGCGGACAAACGGATGTCACTAATCTTCTAGTTTATTTAATCGAGCCCCACCATCAAGCGGTGTGTCTATCCTTAGGGATAGATACACGGTTTATGGTGCGGTGCTCGTTTATATAAACTATTTGGGATGTGAGGTCGGTTTAATCTCATATCTTAAAACTTTCAAATTTAAAAATTATTTTCAAAATCAAATACTACTTTTCAAATTTTTTATTTTAATTAAATTAAAAATTCGCCGACAGATTTCTGTTAGGCGACCCCTCTTCAAAATAAAACACGACCTAAAAATATGCCGACACTTATGATTGGGTCCGAACCCAAAAAAAAAAAAATATATAAAATGTGCTAAAATAAATAAAATCGTGATAATAAAGTTTTCCTTGTTTTCTTTTCCAAATCAAGATCTCTTTCCTGACCTTATCCCGCTTCATTCCTATTAAATTCTAAAATATAAGAAGTAATAAAAAAAATGTCTTTAACAAACGTTTTCTTAATGTTCTTGTTCTTAGTACAGCCCCTGATCCTTTTCCTTGTCTTTTCGCGGGGAAATGTCGAACGGGCGGTTGGTCCCGAACTTTAAGAATGGCGTAAGCCTTGCACTCGATGAAAAGAGGGCGAAAGATGGAGCGATAATCGAGATTGACTCGGATTTCGCACCGGCGGAGCCTACGATATGAGGAAAGTGAGCGGGTCCCGATGGCGAGAAGAGCTACCCGGGCGAACGGTGATGAAAGTGGGTGGCCCAAGCCGCCGATCCGGCTGACGAGAAGAGAAAGGTAAATGCGAAGAAGACAAGAAAATGAAATGCGCAGTCGCTACGGCGAGAGGGCGAGCTTGTCGGCCTTGCGCCCACGAGAGATTCAGAAGTGCGGAGAGCTACTCTCGCGGCAACGCAACGAAGAAATAAGAATCGCCGTATCACGTAAGATGTTAACAAAACTAGCCGCGGACCGGCACGACGAGACGGTTGCTAATGCCGGTACATACACTTCGAGGACACGGTTCACCGGGAACATGAAGAAAGGAGGCCGGCTCACGGGATAACGGAAAGAATCGGGGAAATCTCCGAGAAGATCGAGAAGAAAGAAGGCGCCGCGCCGCCGAATAGAACCACCAGGTGATGCATGACCTTGTTGCGGAAGCAGCCCGGGGATGTCCCGACGGGCATCATCCACGAGGAGCCGAGGTATGTAGGAGAACGTGAAGGGATTGAACCGTATATCCCACAATATGTCACGAGGCCTCGCCGTCACGCGGATCATTCGGAATACGAGTGGAGAGGATGCGAAATGTTGAAAAGAAAACCTTTGAATACTTCGAGAGAATTAAAGGTAGAAGAATCAATATACTTAGAGGGCCTCGAGCTACATACAGACGTATTCTCCGAGTACGAACAACGACGAATCGTGGATTGTATCCGGGATTTGAAAAGAATGGGCCGAGCGAGGCCGCTAAGGAAAATACCTACTCGGAACCCGGAGATGGATGCCGGGGAAGGGAAGAATCACGATACAATGCGGATGCGCTACAACTTTCTTTGAAGACGGGAAGGAAACCCACGGGAATACTCGCGTCATGGGCGAGTAGATCCGATGCCATTAGTCATCGAGAGAGTGGTAAAGAGATTGATAACATGGAGAATGCTTGCCAGCGGATTGCATACCGAATAGGTTGCATTATCGACATCTACAAACGGGGTATTGCATACCCCCACATATAGATCACCACGACTTCGTCGGACCTTTACGCACGGTCTCTTTCCTGAACGAGTGTGACATCATGTTCGGATCGACCTCCGGATAGCGAGGCCGGGTGAGTTCGAGGGCCGGTAAAGATACGCTTTGCCGGTAGGTTCCGTCGTGATGCGAAGGGCAACGGAGCGAGATATCGCTAAGCATTGCATACCGGGAGTGCCGAGTGAAGCGGATCTCGGTTACTTTCGGGAGAATGGACGACGGCAAGACACCTTACCATTTCCGGCCGGACCCGGAGCTAGAGAACCTCCGGCCTTACGAGTGCGTGAGTTACATGGGAGATATCACACCTCCGAGCGTACATCCAGTGACATCCTTGCCAAGGATGGCTTGGAAGGTGATGTTATTAACCATGTACCCCACTTATTCGGACATGGATTTTTGACGGATGCTTCTATTGATGGATCGACGAAAGATCATACACGATCCGTTTGAGTCTACATGGATTGTATGAGATGTATTCCGGATCGAGTTGTATAATGTATCTTCGACATGATTGGAATGAAAGTGACCATGTCACATTTTTGGCCTTCACCTCTTTTGTGCAAATTGATTGGGAAACGCCATTAAAGTTAAATGAACTTCGAACAAAGAACAGAAAAGAAATAAAAAAAGGGATAAAAGAAAACTTTCTTTAAAAATCTAAAAATGACGAACACCAAATTCACATGAACATTAAATAAACGATAAAATAAAATTTGAATCATTAAAAGATAAACGAAATCGACATAAATGTTAAATCGAATCACAAATCGAATTCTCGATCGAATTCCAATTCCACTCTCGATCAAATTTCAAATTTGATCTTCCCAATCTCGAATCGAATTCTCAACCTAATTCCAAATCCAATCTCGATCAAATTTCAAATTTGATCTTCCAAATTTCAAATCGAATCTTAAATCAAATTTCGATCGAGTTCGAACTCATCCTTCCGGATCTCGAATTCAATCTTTCCAGGATCTCAAATCAAATCTCGATCAAATTCAAACTTTTGGGTCGAGGATTTTACATCCGAAGACTGCTTGCTTTAGGATTCTTTTCCTGTTGCCTTGAAATACATCAAATTCAAACTTTTGGGTCGAGGATTTTACATCCAAGATTGCCTTGCTTTAGGATTCTTTCCTATTGCCTTTGAAATACATCAAATTCGAACTTTTGGGTCGAGGATTTTACATCCAAGTACCTGCTTTTAGGATTCTTCCTATTGCACTAGAATACATCAAATTCAAACTTTTGGGTCGAGGATTTTACATCCATGCCTTACCTTTAGGATTCTTTTCCTATTGCCTTTGAAATACATCAAATTCGAACTTTTGGGTCGAAGATTTTACATCCAGTACTTAGCCCTTTAGGATTCTTCCTATTGCACTGAAATACAACAAATTCAAACTTTTGGGTCGAGGATTTTACATCCAAGTCTACCTTTGCTAGGATTCTTCCTATTGCCTTGAAATACATCAAATTCAAACTTTTGGGTCGAGGATTTTACATCCAAGCTACCTTTGCTTAGGATTCTTTTCCTATTGCACTTGAAATACATCAAATTCAAACTTTTGGGTCGAGGATTTTACATCCAAGACTGCACTTGCTTTAGGATTCTTTTCCTATTGCATCTGAAATACATCAAATTCAAACTTTTGGGTCGAGGATTTTACATCCAAGACTGCATCTGCTTAGGATTCTTCCTATTGCCTTTGAAATACATCAAATTCAAACTTTTGGGTCGAGGATTTTACATCCAAGTACTGCACTGCTTTAGGATTCTTTCCTATTGCCTTTGAAATACATCAAATTCAAACTTTTGGGTCGAGGATTTTACATCCAAGTGCACTTGCTTTAGGATTCCTTCCTATTGCCTTTGAAACACATCAAATTCAAACTTTTGGGTCGAGGATTTTACATCCGAGACTGCACTTGCTTTAGGATTCTTCCCTATTGCCTTGAAGTACATTAAATTCAAACTTTTGGGTCGAGGATTTTACATCCAAGACCTTTACTTCTAGGATTCTTTCCTATTGCACTTGAAATACATCAAATTTAAACTTTTGGGTCGAGGATTATACATCCAAGACTGACCTTTGCTAGGATTCTTCCCTATTGCACTGAAATACATCAAATTCGAACTTTTGGGTCGAGGATTTTACATCCAAGACTGCCTTGCTTAGGATTCTTTCCTATTGCACTTGAAACACATCAAATTCAAACTTTTGGGTCGAGGATTTTTACATCAAGATGCACTTGCTTATAGGATTCTTCCGTGTTGCCTTGAAATACATCAAATTCAAACCTTTTGGGTCGAGGATTTTATATCAAGAGCTGCATTGCTTTAGGATTCTTTCCCTACGGCAATGAAATACATCAAAATCAAACTCTTGAGGTTAAGGATTTTACATCGATACCGCATTGCTCCGAGATCTCTTCTCATTGCAATGATTCAATCTAATCAATTCGATTTTCTTTCGAGGTTGAAGATGTTACATCTAAAACCTCGGAATTCCAATTTTCATTTCAAATCGAATCCCTCGAATTAATTTTTGACAAAAACTTCGATCTAAATCGAAACTCAAACTAAAATCTAAACTCACACATCAAAACTTAAATTGAAACAAAATAAAATCTAAATCGAAATTCCCCAGGTCATGTGATTTGGGATTCACCTCGTTTTCCTTTCCCAACGAGAGTTCGGGAATCTCCGGTTTCGGAGATATACTTGCTACTCCCAGGCGAAAACTCCTCTATTTCGTCCTAAGTTTGTCACTTGGATGTTTGTGTTGGTTTTGTCGATCGCTTCGGTCAACACCGATACGCGCGGTGTGCTCCGTCGACTCACCACACCTATTGAGGGTCCATTTGTTGACCTCATTTTTGATGAGGTCTTCTCTTCTTCTCTGTAGTACTTAGGATCTAGCCTTAGGCTTTTCCTTTGACTGTCTTAGAGGACTAGAATTGGGACCCACCTTTTAGAAATTCAAACCACTTCTTAACTCCTACGCAAACTCCACGAAACTTGACTATAGACCCCTAATCACCTAGAGGGTTGAAATCAAATGTGGAAGTTTAAATGATGAGTTCCTATAGGACTCTTTGGCCTTAGGGCTGCCTACAGGTGGCACAGTGCAGTGAAGGGGCTGACTTACACACACACTACACTTATACACTACACCTATACACTACACTTTCACACACCCATACCTAACTTGACCACCTGACTCATGTGGGTGATTCACATGGATGATCCTTAACCCCTAAACCCTTGGCTAAAAGGGTTAGGAACAACATAGTGAATGCCTCAAATGGGTCCCTTCATGGCTCATTTGGGCTTGATATGGCTTCATGGCTCAACCAAAATGATTTCATTCCACTTACATCCACCCAATCTCCAATTTCCCAAATTTTCAATTTTTGACCCGGGACCCTACACCGCTAGCCTATGCAAAACCGCTTGAAATTACCCAAATTTCTCAAAAATTTCCAAATTACCTAAAATTCTCCAAAATCAATCCCAAACATTTCCACATCACTTAAACTGATCATCCATACCCAAAAATACCAAAAATTCCAAAAATACCTCCCAATACCCTCCAAATACCCAAAATAGCCCTCTTGGCCAAAAAATCCAAAAATTCAGAAAATTCACAGAAAATTCCAAAAAATCCCAAATATTCCCAATTTCATTTTGTCCAACTACACCATGGGCCAATTTTGTCAATTTACCCTACTTTTGTCAAAACCCCCAATTTGGCCCATTTTAACCCAAAGTGAACCCAATGTCAAACCAAACCAACCCAATTGACCCCAATTTTGGTCCAATTCAATTTTAAACTTCAATTCAACATACCCAATACCAATCTAGACCAAATCCAAGTCCAATTTGATTGACATTTGGATCCAATCTCACTTTTGGCCTTAAAGCCCAATTTGGACCCATGACCCAAACCTAACCAAAACTCACCCAATTAAATTCCAATTAACCCCAAATCTTTTCTAAATCTTCCTTAGCATTCCTACAAACAAAACACTAACATGATTTGCCCAAAATTTGGACCCAAATCCCACTCAAATTCAACCCAAAGCTAAAAGGCCCATTTTTGACCTAAACCCGAACCTAACCCAGAATGAGCCCAAATCCCAAAATCAAAGCCCAACCAAAGTCAAAACCTCTTTGAAACACTCCCATAAACATTTCTCAACATTGATTTTACATTAATTTCAACCCTAGCCCAACATTGGCCCAACTTGGCCCACTTGGACCTACATAGGCCCACTTACCAAATAAATCCAAATTCAAACCAATTCCACCCCAAATCACAATAAATTGACTCCAAGCCCTTCATAGAACATCCCTAAACCAATTATGACATTTATTTGACAAAGTCCTTCACAAAATCTTCACCCAAATGCCCATCCTAAAATCAAAAAGCCCATTCCCCTTAAACTTTCCTAAAAGCCCACTTCACCACATCCAAAGGCCCAAAATCTACCCTAAAGCCCACATGACATCTCCATTTTGTCATCCACTTAATTAAATCCATTACCTAAGTCCTAAATTCACCATCAAATTATTCCAAATCAAGTTTCATACAAATTCCCATCAAATTACCAAAAATTCTTAAAACCCATTTTCATGAAATTGACCAAACCTTTTCCCAAGCCAAAGGTGAGCCATGCAAGCCATGGACAAGCCACATGAAGCCATGGAAGGCTTGACATGTGATCAAGCCATTAAAGGCAAAAGGAGGGGCCCCTTTCCTAATCCTTCTTTAACCCTTTTTTACCTTAAGCATGTCAGACACTAAACCATGCTTAGCCACCTCATCATGGATGGAGAACACACCATTCTCTCTTGGGCGACCCAAGTGATCTTTTTCGGCCCGAAGACCGAGGCCTTGGGTGGTGAACCTAGCCCAAAACCATGGGTTGACTCATTTGAACCCAAAATGGTCTTCCCCATTCCATTTCAATCCAAGCTCTTTACACATGGCAATTGCCGATTGCTTGCACCAAGTCCGACCACGACCCACTGACCTTGAGGGTGACCCATGCACGGCCGGCCGGCCACCGGGCCGTCGGAAAACACCATGGCCGAGAACTCACATGTGAGCCCGACTTGGAATTCTCACCTGCTGTGGCGCCCCATCCCCAGGTGGCCATTGGAGCTGTTCTTCTCTTGCCGAGAGCGGCTGATCCCAAGCCCTAACTCTCCACGGGAGGCCCTCCACCCTCTCCTGATTCAAACTCCACCCCTCTCGGCCATGAAAGGTGCTGAAAACAAACCTTAAGGAAACTCGCCAAAATTGTTCCGGACTCCTCCCCATACACGAGCACTTGATCCCCGGTGAGATCCCCTGCCATTTCTTCTCACGTGAGCTCGATTTCGAGTTGAAATTTCACCCAAAACCAGGACACTTCTCCACGGTGAGCCAATCCCCAAATTGATTGGTTCTACACCTTCACCGAGACCGAGGGAAGGTCTCCACCAGCAAAAGCCCCATCTCCGAGGCCACCCGGTTGCTCCGGCCTCCAAGCTTTGTGATCGGGCTTGGTCGAAATCACATCTAGACAATTCACCAGACCAGGAGACTTCATCTGGAGCTTTCTAGGATCCAATCGAAGGTGCAACAACTCTCAGATCGAAGCCACATTTCTCTGAGCAAAGGTATCAGCTGATTCTTCATCCCGAGCTTCTGGAGATTCTCCATTTCAAATGCCTTAATTTCAATGCATGATAACCATATAGATGTGTTCGTCTCTTCAAGACGAATCCATAGAGCACAAGAACATGAAAATCCATTGAGTATCGAGTGAGACCTTAGGGATTTAGTGTGGACGGCTCTCGGGTGAGGACGCTCGGGGACGATTAACGGATGCTGTCCATTCAATACACGCGCGGACGGACGGCTCAGAAGGCGTCGGACCAGGAGACGGAGCGATACAGCGGGCCCCGGAAGCGCTGACTCAGATGGCGGCGTCGAATGAGAGCGCGACACGCGGCGTTTCTGAGATGCCGAGGATGAGTTGGCGCCGCGTGGATAAACAGAAAATTAGGGTATTTTCTTATTTATTTAATTCCCTAAACTTCAAAAATTCATAACTCTATGTAGAAAAATCAGAAAAATAAAATAAAAATACCCTCTTGCTCGGTGAACGAGAGGAGAATAATGTGGAAAAGAAATCATTTAATTTCATCAAGTATTTTATTTTTTATAATTTATTTACTCTCTGCATACTTTTAATTCTCCATGCATGTATACAATTCACCATGGCATGAGAACATAGGGCTTTTGAAGCCTACGAATTTGGGAACATTCACACGAATTTTCCAAAGTCGAGGCCATCCTATGAAGAGTTATTGATTTTTCAAGTTCATGTTACTTGTTTTGAGTATTTTAATTCCAATAAATAGCATGTTGTGAAATAAATTCTAGGAAAATTTGGTGATGTTCCTTATGACCAGAGAACCCTAGGAAAAATAGGTTTTGAGTTAGTTCATTTAAAACAACCTTAATTAGCTTAAACACCCAAAATAGGTCTCTAATTAATTAGAGTTAACCATGCATCAAATTGACTTGAAATCAACTCTCCACTGACCTTTAGGATCGGAGGAATCCACCATAAAAGTTTGGGGTCAATTGGACTTGGTTAGCCCCACTAATTGGGTTGATTAAGCCACTTAGTCATTTTAAACTTTAAAAATTCATAACTTTTAAAATACCTTTCAAAAATTCACCAAATTGGTTTTGGAGCCTCTCTGATATTAGGGGAACCTAAGAAAATTAAAATTTCAATTTTTTAAAAAAGTTGATTTTTAATAATATTTTAATATTTTTAATAATTAAAAAATAATAAAAATCACAAAAATAATAAAATTCACCAAAATGTTACATTTTGAATTTTAATCACTTAGGAACAAAACCCATATTTTTCTTAGGTCTATTTAGTAAGATATTAAATTTTAAAGCTCTAGGGTATTTTTAAAATTAAAAAAATGTATTTTCCAGCATTTTCACTAAA
The DNA here is from genome assembly GCA_022702705.1 of Papilionanthe hookeriana x Papilionanthe teres. Lineage (NCBI taxonomy): Eukaryota > Viridiplantae > Streptophyta > Magnoliopsida > Asparagales > Orchidaceae > Papilionanthe > Papilionanthe hookeriana x Papilionanthe teres. The sequence goes on along the minus strand of JAKZJZ010001031.1, from coordinate 15,533 downwards.
ATAATTATAATAAATCATAGAAAAATCGAGAAAATTGTAAAATTTGATTCTCTGATTTCCTTGATATCAGAGAGATTTTTGAAAAATATAAAATTCATTTTTCAACATTTATTTTATTTTTAAATTAATTAACACTCCAAAACGTAAAATAATTATAATAAAAATAATATAATTCAAAAAATCACCAAAATTGATCCAAGTGGTCCTCTGGTCATTAGGAATGTCCCCTAATTTTCTTAAGGACAGAAACTTTCCCTTGGTCATGTTATTAAATTTTCCTTGAAAATCTCTATTTTCTACCAAAAATAATTACATAAATAAATTAAATACAGAAAAATCACATTTTCTCCTCTCATGTCTTTATTGACATATGAGTAAAGTCACATAAAAATTTCAAGTTCATTTGAGTTCAATTTAGTGAGTTATGAAATTATTAAGCTTAAAGGGTAAAGTGGTAATTAAAATTTTTAATCCTTAATTAAAACTTTAGGTTTAATAAAAAATTAATAAGTAAAATATTTGATCCTAATCTGATTTTGATGATTGAAATTTAAATAATTAAAGGGTAGAATCCCATTAAACAATTTAAAATGATTAAACTTTAATTAAATGATTGATTAAATTTGGAAGAATAATAAAATTGGAATTATTAAAATAGGGATATTATTAGGAAGAGATTTATTCTTTAATTTAAAAATCCCGTAATTAATTATCTCATTAATATTCAATTCTTAATTAAAATGATAACTCAAATTTAAAATATATTAAAAGGCTTAATCATTAAACTAAAATTAAATTATTAAACTCTTTTAAAAAAATTAAATTGAAATAAAAAATAAATAAAAAATAAAATTAAATTAAAAAATTAAATTAAATTAAGTAAATTAAATTAAATTAAATTAAATTAAATTAAATTAGAATTAAAAGTTGAATTAAATTAAATTAAACTAAATTAAATTAAATAAACAAATTAAATTAAATTAAATAAATTAAATTAAATTAAATTAAATTAAATGAACAAATTAAATTAAATTAAATTAAATTAAATTAAATCAAATTAAATTAAATTAAATTAAATTGAATCAAATTAAATTAAAATTAAATCAAATCAAATTAATTTAATGTAACATCAAATCAAACTAAATTGAATTAAATTGAATTAAAATTAATTTAAAACTCAATTAAATTAAATTAAATTAAATTAAGTTGAATTAAATATAAGATCACCAAAGACATAAAGAATTCAAAATAAATCTAAAATAACTTGAACAACTATTCCAAATTTAAACCCATTAATTGAAATTAAACTAAATCACAAACCATTTGAACACCAATTTACCCTCGAAAGCTTTAGTTATTATAACTCCTAAACGAGAATATTAAATGAAATGTTACTTCACCTATAGGATATTCAAATGTCCTAGTTCAGCTGAGCAAGATAACAAAACTTGAGATTCTTGGACGATTAATTCATTTGTGTAATTGAATCCATTTGGACTTAAAACAATTCTAGCAATATTGAAAAGATGTTTAAGATTCTTCTTAAACACTTTCTCAATATGATAGGATGTTTATAAGAACAATTGAATTTAATTGTTCTTTGATGAAGAAAATTGTCTTCAAAACCAAAACACAAGAAACCTAGACGTCATAGGAAATGACTAGCTATAGGATTAGGAATTTGGTAGAAAACCATAACCCTTACCTTAGCTTTACCTAGGAACTTGCTTAAATATTCAAATTGTGTTTTAAGTGCGGCTTGGGATGACGGGAAGACCCTCAGGTACGCTTTTATTTTATTGCGATCTACTTTATTGCAATTTACTTTCTTGCAATTTCATTAATCGCATCGCACTTACTTTTCTTGCATGATAAACAACTGTTGCATGAAAACTCACACCTTTAGGATAGACCCTAAAACTGAAACCAAAACTAAGTTAAAAGTCATTGCAAGATAAAATTCACCGCCATAACATTTCAAAATATAAAACAACTCGAAATTTAATCACAAACAGAACACAAAACTACAATTACAACTAAATTAAAACGTCTCGTTGGATGATCGGGAATACCTCGGATGATGTAACCTACGTGTTGCTAACGGGATTTCCAACGGTCTAAATGAAAGTGTGGAACTCATTTAGTCGAGTTTAGCAAATTCATCTGGACTAAGTGAATCCGATAAAAATAATGATGCCGGAAGGATGGAACCTTGGGATCTTAACCGGTGTCGTTATAATCAAATTTAAGATTTGTTTTAATTAAACCGTAAAAAACACTTGGAAATTAAGATCTTCTCTAAACCAAAACACTTTTCTCATCCCCTGATTTATGATTTCTAAAACTAAACCTCTGCAACAACAAAGAGCTCGGAGCATGGTGGGCAGCACGGCCATCGTCATCAGCAAAACCTGAATCGACATCAGCAAAACTTTCCTAGAATTAAATAACAAAACCATAGGACTTTGAGGTAGTTTGCCTAGTGCAACATAAATCCTCAACCTTTTGTTAGGCATTTGCCTTTGCAAATTAAGCCCTAACCAGTTTTAGGATTCCGAGGTAGTCGTCCGATACGACATAAACCCTCACATCTTCAAGGCTATTTGTATGATTCCATCATATAAATATAAGTCCTAATTAACTAAAATTGGCAAAATCAAAACATTTAAATAAATATTAGGACTTCCCTAAATCCAAGCCAAACAATAGGATATTCGAGAAATTACGAAGTTCGCTTCGAGTCGCGATTTCTCCTACCTTTCTTCCTTTGGATTCCCAAAACAAAATGTTCCAAATTTGATCCATTCCTATTGAAATTCCAAATTTCAATCCCTTGAAAATCTTAAACTTTGAAATTCTTGAGAGCGGAATTATTGATTATTATCGAGAGTTTTCTTAGGTGATTCCCATCACTTAAGATGTAATTAACTATAGGGGCTTGCCCTTATAGGGAATTTTAAAGAACCCATGTAATATAAACCCTGTTTAATGTTTTCATATTAAGCAGGGGAATTTTGTCGGCTTATAAAATTGGTTCGCAGACCAAACGGATGTCTTAAATCTTCTAGTTTATTTAATCGAGCCACTACGATCGAAGCGGTGTGTCATCCTTAGGGATAGATACACGGTTTGTGGTGCGGTGCTCGTTTATATAAACTATTTGGGATGTGAGATCGGTTTAATCTCATATCTTAAAACCTTCGAATTTAAAATTATATTCGAAAATCAAATACTACTTTTCAAATTATTTATTTTAATTAAATTAAAAATTCGCCGACCGACTACGGTAGGCGACCCCCTCTTTTTTAAATAAAACACAACCTAAAAATATGCCGATAGTTGAAGATGTTACATCTAAAACCTCAGAATTCCATTTTTCATTTCAAATCAAATCCCTCAAATTAATTTTGACAAAACTTCAATTGAAACTCCAAACTAAAATCTAAGTTCACACGTCGAACTTAAACTAAAACAAAACGAAATCTAAATTGAATTCCCCGAGATCATGTGATTTGGGATTCACCTTTTTTCCTTTCCCGGCGGCAGTTCGGGAATCTCCGGTTTCGGAGATATACTTGCTACTCCCCAGCGAAAACTCCTCTACTTCGTCCTAAGTTCGTCACTTGGACATCTGTGTTGGTTTTGTTGATCGCTTCGGTCAACACCAATACGCGTGGTGTGCTCCGTCAGCTCACCACACCTATTGGGGGTCCATTTGTTGACCTCATTTTTGATGAGGTCTTCTCTTCTTCTCTTTAGTACTTAGGATCTAGCCTTAGGCTTTTCCTTTGACTTGTCTTAGAGGACTAGAATTGGGACCCACCTTTTAGAAATTCAAACCACTTCTTAACTCCTGCAAACTCCACAAACTTGACTATAGACCCCTAATCACCTAGAGGGTTGAAATCGAATGTGGAAGTTTAAAGGATGAGTTCTATGGGACTCTTTGGCCTTAGGAGCGCCACAGGTGGCACGGTGCAGTGAGGGGCGACTTACACACACACTACACTTATACACTACACCTACACACTACACTTCCACATACCTCCTAAAACCACACCCATACCTAACTTGACCTCCGACTCATGTAGGTGATTCACATGGATGATCCTTAACCCCTAAGCCCTTGGCTAAGAGGTTAGGAACAACATAGTGAATGCCTCAAATGGGCCCCTTCATGGCTCATATGGGCTTGATATGGCTTCATGGCTCAACCAAAATGACTTCTTTCCACTTACATCCACCCGATCTTCAATTTCCCAAATTTTCGATTTTTGACCCTCGGGACCCTACACTCCGCTTGCCTACCAAACCCTTGAAATTACCCAAATTTCTCAAAAATTTCCAAATTATCCAAAATTCTCCAAAATCATTCCCAAACATTTCCACATCACTTAAATTGATCATCCATACCCAAAAATACCAAAAATTCCAAGAAAACCTCCCAATACCCTCCAAATACCCAAAATACCCCTCTTGACCCAAAAAATCCAAAAATTCAGAAAATTCCCAAAAAATTCCAGAAAATCTCAAATATTCCCAATTTCATTTTGTCCAACTACACCATGGGCCAATTTTGTCAATTTACCTACTTTTGTCAAAACCCCAATTTGACCCATTTTAACTCAAAGTGAACCCGATGTCAAACCAAACCCACCCAATTGACCCAAATTCTGGTCCAATTCAATTCTAAACTTCAATTCAACATTCCCAACACCAATCTAGGCCAAATCCAAGTCAATTTGATTGACATTTGGATCCAATTTCACTTTTGGCCTTAAAGCCCGATTTGGACCCATGACCCAAACCTAACCTGAAACTCACCCAATTCAACTCCAATTAACCCCAAACCTTTTCTAAATCTTCCTTAACATTCCCACAAACAAAACACTAACATGATTTGCCCAAAATTTAGACCCAAATCCCACTCAAATTCAACCCAAAGCTAAAAGGCTCATTTTTGACCTAAACCCAAACCTAACCCAGAATGAGCCCAAACCCCAGAAATCAAAGCCCAACCAAAGTCAAAACCTCTTTGAAACGCTCCCATAAACATTTCTCAACATTGATTTTACATCAATTTCAACCCTAGCCCAACATTGGCCCAACTTGGCCCACTTTGACCCATATAGGCCCACTTACCAAATAAACCCAAATTCAAACCAATTCAACTCCAAATCACACCAAATTAACTCCAAGCCCTTCATAGAACATCCCTAAACCAATTATGACATTTATTTGACAAAGTCCTTCATAAAATCTTTACCCAAATGCCCATCCTAAAATCAAAAAGCCCATTCCCCTTAAACTTTCCTAAAAGCCCACTTCACCACATTCAAAAGCCCAAATCCATCCAAAGCCCACATGGCACTTTCCCTCATCATCCATTTAATCAAAATCACCCCTAAGTTTCAAAATCATCAATTAAACCATTCCAAATCAAGCTTCGTGCAAATTTTCACCAAAATATTCAAAATTCTTAAAACCCATTTTTATGAAATTGACCCAACCTTTTCCCAAGCCAAATGGAGCCATGAAGCCATGCACAAGCTATATGCAAGCCATGGCAGACCACTTTACACATCACCATGTCATTTTTGGCAAAAGGAGGGAGTCCTTTAATGATTCCCTTAAGGGTGATTTAGCCACTTCCATGACTCCACTAAACCATGCTTAAGCTTAATGGTACTTGGATGGTGACCCTTCCCCACTAATTAAGCTGACCTAAACCACTTTATCTTCGGCCCAAGCTAGCCATGGGAAGGTGCACCCAACCCATTTGCATGGGTTGACCAAAATGAGCCAAAATGACCCCTTCCCCTTTCTACTTTGATTCAACCACTTTACACATGTCAAACCTCGATTGAATGCACCAAACCCCAGCCACGACCCACTGAACAGGATGGTGACCAATGCTGGCCGGCCGACCACCACGTCAGCGGAAAACACCATGGCCGAGAGCTCGCATGTGAGCCCAACTTGAAATTCTCACCTGCTGAGTGCCCCATCCCCGGTGGCCATTGGAGTTGTTCTTCTCTTGCCAAGAGCGGTGATCCCAAGCCCCGACTCTCCCAGGAGGCCCTCCGCCCTCTCCTATTTAAACCCCTCACCCTCACGGCCATGAGAGGTGCTGAAAACAAACCTTAAGGAAACTGTGCCAAAATTGTTCCAGATTCATCCCCATACACGAGCACTTGATCCCAGGTGAGATCCCCCTGCCATTTCTTCTCTGTGAGCTCAATTTCGGAGTTGAAATTCCACCCAAAACCGGGACACTTCTCCACGGTGAGCCAATCCCCAAATTGATTGGTTCTACACCTTCACCGGACCGAGGAAGGTGTCCACCAGCAAAAGCCCCATCTCCGGAGCCACCCGGTTGCTCCGGCCTCCAAGCTTTGTGATCGGGCTTGATCGAAATCACATCTAGACAATTCACCGGACCGGGAGACTTCATGCGGAGCTTGCGGGATCCGATCGAAGGTGCAACAACTCTCGGATTGAAGCCACACTTCTCTAAGCAAAGGTATGAACTAATTCTTCATCCCGAGCTTCGGAGATTCTCCATTTCGAATGCTTTAATTTCGATGCATGATAACCGTATAGATGTGTTCGTCTCTTCAGAGACGAATCCATAGAGACATAAGAACATGAAAATCCATTGAGTATCGAGTGAGATCTTAGGGATTTAGTGTGGACGGCTCTCGGGTGAGGACGCTCGGGGATGATGAACGGATGCCGTCCATTCAATACACGCGCGGACGGACGGCTCAGATGGCGTCGGACCAGGAGATGGTACAAGAACCGCGGGACCCGGGCTGCTGACTCAGGTGGCGGCATCGAATGGGAGCGCGACACGCGGCGTTTCGGAGATGCCGAGGATGAGTTGGCGCCGCGTGGATAAATAGAAAATTAGGGTATTTTTTGATTTATTTAATTCTCTAAACTTCAAAAATTCATATCTCTATGTAGAAAAATCAGAAAAATAAAATAAAAATACCCTCTTGCTCAGTGAACAGAGGAGAATAATGTGGAAAAGAAATCATTTAATTTCATCAAGTATTTTATTTTTTATAATTTATTTACTTTCTTCATACTTTTAATTCTCAATGCATGTATACAATTCACCATGGCATGAGACCATAGGGCTTTTGAAGCCTCTGAATTTGGGAACATTCCCTGAATTTTCCAAAGTCGAGAGGCCATCCTATGAAGAGTTATTCATTTTTCAAATTCATGTTGCTGTTTTGAGTATTTTAATTCCAATAAATAGCATGTTGTGAAATAAATTCTAGGAAAATTTGATGATGTTCCTTATGACCGAGAGAACCACTAAGAAAAATAGGTTTTGAGTTAGTTCATTTAAAACAACCACTAATTGGCTTAAACACCCAAAATAGGTCTCTAATTAATTAGAGTTAACCATGCATCAAATTGACTTAAAATCAATTCTCCAGCTGACCTTTAGGGTTAGAGGAACCCACCATAAAAATTTGAGGTCGATTGGACTTGGTTAGTCCCACTAATTGGGTTGATTAAGCCGACTTAGTCATTTTAAACTTTAAAAATTCATAACTTTCAAAATACTTTACAAAAATTCACCAAATTGGTTTTGGAGCTTCTCTGATATCAGGGGAATTTAAGAAAATTAAAATTTCAATTTTCTAAAAAGTTAATTTTTAATAATATTTTAATATTTTTAATAATTAAAAAATAATAAAAATCACAAAAATAATAAAATTCACTAAAATGTCACATTTTGAATTTTAATCACTTAGGAACAAATCCCATATTTTTCTTAGGTCTATTTAGTGAGATATTAAATTTTAAAGCTCTAGGGCAATTTTAAAATTAAAAAAATGTATTTTCTAGCATTTTCACTAAAATAATTATAATAAATCATAGAAAAATTAGAAAATTTCAAAATTTGATTCTCTGATTTCCTTGATATCAGAGAGATTTTTGAAAAATATAAAATTCATTTTTCAACATTTATTTTATTTTTAAATTAATTAATACTCCAAAACTTAAAATAATTATAATAAAAATAATATATTTCAAAAAATCACCAGAATTGGTCCAAGTGGTCCTCTGGTCATTAGGAATATCCCCTAATTTTCTTAAGAACAGAAACTTTCCTTTGGTCATGTTATTAAATTTTCCTTGAAAATCTCTATTTTCTACCAAAAATAATTATATAAATAAATTAAATACGGAAAAATCACATTTTCTCCTCTCATGTCTTTATTGACATATGAGTGAAGTCACATAAAAATTTCAAGTTCATTTGAGTTCAATTTAGTGAGTTATGAAATTATTAAGCTTAAAGGGTAAAATGGTAATTAAAATTTTAACCCTTAATTAAAATTTTAGGTTTAATAAAAAATTAACAAGTTAAATATTTGATCCTAATCTGATTTGGATGATTGGAATTTAAATAATTAAAGGGTAGAAACCCATTAAACAATTTAAAATGATTAAACTTTAATTAAATAATTGATTAAATTTGGAAGAATAATAAAATTGGAATTATTAAAATAGGGATATTATTAGGAAGAGATTTATTCTTTAATTTAAAAAATCCCTAAATTAATCATCTCATTAATATTCAATTCTTAATTAAAATGATAACTCAAATTCAAAACATTAAAAGACTTAATCATTAAACTAAAATTAAATTATTAAACTCTTTTAAAAAATTTCAATTAAAATTAAAAAATAAAATTAAATTAAAAATTAAATTAAATTAAGTAAATTAAATTGGATTAAATTAAATTAAATTAAATTAAAATTAAAAGTTGAATTAAATTAAAAATTAAATTAAATTAAATTAAATTAAATTAAATAAACAAATTAAAATTAAATTAAATAAACAAATTAAATTAAATTAAGTTAAATTAAATAAAATAAAATAAAATTTTAAATTAAATTAAATTAAATTAAATTAAATTAAATTAAATCAAATCAAATTAAATTAAAATTAAATCAAATCAAATTAAATTAATTTAACATCAAATCAAACTAAATTGAATTAAATTAAATTAAACTTAAAACTCAATTAAATTAAATTAAATTAAATTAAATTGAATTAAATAACAACACTTAAAACGAGAAAGAAATTAAATATAAAGCAACTTGAACAACTATTCCAAATTTAAACCCTTTAACTTAAATCAAATCATTTGAATACCAACTTACCCTCGAAAGCCTTGGTTATTATAACTCTAAAGCGAACATTAAATGAAATGTTACTTCACTTATAGGATATTCGAACATCCTAGTTCAACTGAGCGAAGATAACAACAAAACTTGAATTCTCGGACGATTAATTCATTTGTATAATTAAACCCATTTGGACTTAAAACAATCCTAGAAATATTGAAAAGATGTTTAACATCCTTCTTAAGCACTTCCTCGATATGATAGGACATTTATAAGAACAATTGAATTTAATTATTCTTTGATGAAGAAAATCGTCTTCAAACAAAAGCACAAGAACCTAGACGTCATAGGAAATGACTAGCTATAGGATTAGGAATTTGGTAGAAAACCATAACCCTTCCCTTAGCTTTATCTAGGAACTTGCTTAAATATTCTAATTGTGTTTTAAGTGCGGCTTGGGATGACGGGAAGACCCTCCGGGTACGCTTTTATTTTATTGCAATTTACTTTCTTGCAATTTACATTATTGCGATTTATTTAATCGCATTGCACTTACTTTTCTTGCATGATAAACAAGCATGTGCATGAAAACTCACACCTTTAGGATAGCCCCTAAAGCTGAAACCAAAACTAAGTTAAAAGTCATTGCAAGATAAAATTCACCGCCACAACATTTCAAAATATAAAACAACTCAAAATTTAATCACAAACGAACACGAAACTACGATTACAATTAAATTAAAACGTCTGTTGGATGATCGGGAATACCTCGGATGATGTAACCTACGTGTTGCTAACGGGATTTCTCGCGGTCTAAATGAAAGTGTGGAACTCATTCGGTTGAGTTTAGCAAATTCATCCGGACTAAGTGAATCCGATAAAAATAATGATGCGGAAGGATGGAGCCGTGGGATCTTAACCGGTGTCGTTATAATCGACTTTAAGATTTGTTTTAATTAAAACGTAAAAAACACTTGGAAATTAAGACTTCTCTAAACCAAAACACTTTTCTCATCCCACGATTTATGACTTCTAAAACTAAACCTCTGCAACAACAAGGAGCTCGGAGCATGGTGGGCGGCACGGCCATCGTCATCAATGAAAACACGAGTCTACTTCGACAAAACTTTCCTAGAATTAAATAACCAAGCCATAGGATTTCGAGGTAGTTTGCCTAGTGCAACATAAATCCTCGACCTCTTCGTTAGGCACTTGCATTGCAAATTAAGCCCTAACCGGTCTTAGGATTCAGAGGTAGTTGTTTGAGTATGACATAAACCCTCGTATCTTCGAGAGTTATTTGTATGATTCTATCATATAAATATAAGTCCTAATTAACTAAAATTGGCAAAATCAAAACATTTAAATAAATATTAGGACTTTCCTAAATCGAAGCCAAACAATAGGATAGTCGAGAAATTACCGAAGTTCGCTTCGAATGCTGTGATTTCTCCTACTTTTCTTTTTTGGATTCCCAAAACAAAATGTTCCAAACTTGATCCATTCACTATTGAAATTCCAAAGTTTAATCCCTTGAAAACTTAAACTTTGAAATCCTTGAGAGCGAGAATTATTGATTATTATCGAGAGTTTTCTTAGGTGATTCCGTCACTTAAGATGTAATTAACTATAAGGGCTTGCCCTTATAGGAATTTTAAAGAACCCGAGGTAATATAAACCCTGTTTAATGTTTTCATATTAAGCGGGGAATTTTGTTGGCTTATAAAATTGGTTCGCGGACGAACGGATGTCACAAATCTTCTAGTTTATTTAATCGAGCCCCACCGTCGAGCGGTGTGTACTATCCTTAGGGATAGATACACGGTTTGTGGTGCGGTGCTCGTTTATATAAACTATTTGGGATGTGAGATCGGTTTAATCTCATATCTTAAAATCTTCAAATTTAAAATTATTTTCAAAATCAAATACTACTTTCCAAAATTATTTATTTAAACTAAATTAAGAATTCGCCGACAATTTCTGTAGGCGACCCCTCTTCAAAACACAACACACCGACCTAAAAAATATGCCGACAACACTTCCTAGCGACATTGAGATCAACCCTAATGAGAACATTAATGAACAAGTAGAAGTTGTCCAATTAAAAAGTGGAAGAGAGATAGAGGATGTGGTTAGTAAAGAGAAAGAAGTTGTGAGAGACACAAAGGAAACCAAATGACACGAAAAACATGTTTCTAAGGATGCGGAAAAATTAATTTCTCCGATTAAAATCGGTATGGAAAGACCACCACCTCCATTTCCTCGAAGACTTAGACGGCATGAGTTGGATAAGAAATTTTCAAAGTTCATTGAAAGTACTTAAGAAGTTAACGATAAATATTCCTTTCACTGAAGCTTTGGGACATATGCCAAGTTATGCAAAGTTTATGAAGGAGATATTAAATAAGAAAAGGAAATTTGGGGATAACGAGACAGTTGCCCTAAATGAGGAGTGCAGCGCTATACTTCAGAAAAATTTTCCTCAGAAACTTAACAATCCTTGTAACTTTACAATTTCTTGTGAAATTGGAAAACGATTATGTGGAAAAGTTTTTTATAATTTAGGATTGAGCATTAATGTGATGCCTCTATTTATATTTAGAAGGATAGGTTTAGTCGATATTCTCCCATTATTGTAACCCTTATGTTAGCTGATCGATCTATCATTTATCCAAAAGGAGTTATAGAAGACGTGCTTGTTAAGGTGGATAAGTTTATCTTTCCTGTGGACTTTATTGTATTAGATATGGTGGAAGATAAAGAAATTCCAATTATTTTAGGGAGACCTTTCTTTGTTACTGGACAAGCTATGATAGATGTGCAAAAAGGAATGTTGACTATGAATATTAATGACCAGGAAGTAACTTTTGATATATTAAAGACTATGAAACATCCAGCTGAGAAAATTGATGATTGTTTTTGGATGGATGAAATTGATTATCTAAATAAAAACCATTTCCATGAAAGTTTTGAGAGTAAGATAACAGATGAGGTCGGAATGGATTTTCATGATGATTCAAAAATGTTATTTAAAGAAGACTGTATGTATGTTCAAGAGAGGTGTGAAATGTTGGATGTCACCGAAAATAGTAAACTTTTAATTCCATCTGTTGAAAAATCTCATGAACTTAAGATGGATGTACCCCATACAATTTTAAAGCCTACCTATTTAGGGAATTCATCTTTACAACCAGTCTTTATATCTTTGGATTCGACTCAATCACAAGAAAAACCTGAATTGAATGATGAACATGATAAAATTATTGAACTAAGACTTTAAAGTGAATTTAAGGATATATTTCAAAAGAAATTTGAGTTGAGAAAAGAGGATAAGGATATCGGAAGACCATTGGATGAAATTCCAAAAGAATTAGAAAAACCTATTTCCTCAACTAAGATAGATCCTCCATCATTTAATAATTATAAAGGGGAAGAATTGGAAGATAATTTGAAACAAAAGAGTAACATAGAAGAATTTAATCCTGAATCTGAATTATCTAAAGAAAATCCGATCCAAAATTTGGGAGATATTGAAGTATCTTATAAAGATCCATTTCTTATAAATTTTAAGGATGATATTAACATGCAAATTCATAAAATCAATAGAAGAATATTAGATCTAGAAAGAAATATGAGGAACAATGATATAAATCAAACTAAAAATGAAGTGCTAAATGAAAAATTAAAATTTGAAGATTTTATATGAATCCATGGATCTGGAAATGATTGGGCGATTGATCAAGGATTATTAAAATGGAATTTTGATCCAGGAGGAAACATTTGTCGGGCCCGCGACGTTAAAACCAAGAGCTTTAAGGGAGGCAACCCATAGTTATCAGCGTGCTTTGATTTAGTGTGCTTGAGAGTCATGATTGTTTATGTTTTTGTTTTGTGTTTGCTTTAGTGCGGATTCGATTTGTGAGATTATGCCTTGGTCTTGACTAAATTTGTATATGACTTCGGTGGTAAGTAAGTCGATAAGTCCGTTATAACTCGGTTCTCAACTGGAGCTGAGCATTACCTTAAAGAATGTAAGAGTTTAGACTTGGACCACTCCATGTAAACTCGTTACTTCCTTTAGCCGACTTTGTTTTCACTGAGTAAGGTCGCGAACTTATTTAGTAAACAAAATATAGATGAACTGCACTACTTTTATTAATACACCCACGTTATTAGTGAGTTTCTTCTATTAGAAATTGAATGTAAGGAGGGAAAATGTGAGTAGAAAGGAGATCAAATTAAACTCAATTGATATTTGTGTATGAATCTGCGAGTCTAGATATTTTAGTTTCTGTGTTTGTATTTGTGTTTGTGTTACAACAATTTAGAGATTTGAAGAACACTTAAATATATTTTACCATGCCGATGTTTGTCTTGCTTGTTAGACCTTTCTTTAGTTTAATTTTATTCTAACATGTTTTAGTTTAGATTTAATTTCTATTGCAAATTGTTATGTCCTGATGAATATTTGTAAATGTTTTTGACAAACATTTGTGGTAGATAGAATTTCTGAACTATTTTTCTTCCTGCTTATATTTTCTGTGATGAATGCTACACATGTTTAAATTCAAGTTTGGGGGTAGGAAGAAAAGTATATTTTAAAGTTAGTATACGTTCTTTTTAGTTTAATATTATTGTACGCATGTTTTAGGCTAGATTTACCTTCTCCTGCAATCATTCTATCCTGATTATGCATGTGTTTAAATTTGATAGGATGTTGCAGTAGTTAGTAGATTTAACTTTTATTTTTCTTCCTCCTACATTTTATGGAATTAATTGAAAAATATTTTTTAAAAAAATTCAAGTTTAGGGGGGAATGAAAAAATTTTCAAAAACTTAAATTTTATTTGTCCTCAAAACTGCTATAAATAAAATTGATTTTGATTGAAAAATAATTATGTGTATGAAGTTATATTAGGAATATAAAATTTTGAATATAGAAATGATTAAGAGAATTTAGTTAAAATTTATAGTAGTAATGAAAAATTTAAAGTTAAACTTTTTCTTAGTGAATAAATGATAAATATTGTGTAACCATCTTTAGTAAGAAAAGTTATATTTTTAGAAAAATAGAAGGACTAGACTTTTGTTTTCAATATTTAAATTTCTTTTATTGAAAAATAATTCTCAAAACTATTATTATATTTCTAAGTAAAAGATATATATCTACCTTATGCTTTAGGAAAGGAAGAGTGGAATTCAAAATTATTAAAGGCCTATCCAGATATAGTAATCCTTACCTAAAAAAGAAAAAAAAAGAAAGAAAGAAAAGGAAAAGAAAAAGAAAAAGAAAAAGAAAAGAAAAAAAGAGTATATTATGTGAAAAATGAAGGAGAAGCTTGAGGATTAAAAGGCCTAATCAATAATTGGTTCCACACCTGAACTTTTTAAAGTATAAGATTTGAGAAAATCTTAAGCTTTAAAATATAATATAGTTAGTATAATTATTTTTATTAAAAATTTTTAAGTAAAAAAAATAAAATTCCTAACCCCTATATTTTGAAAATTTACAAGCATTTCTGAATTAGATAGCAACACATATTTTCATACTCTTTCATCTAAGAGATTTCTAAACTTTAAATTGGTCTCATTCTAAATTTTTCTAAATTAACTACTATATTTCTAGAACAAAATTTTAGAAACTCCTAAAGAAACTCATACACATGATTTGCTTATTTGGTTTTTAATGATTATAGTGTTACTTGAGGACAAGTAATATTTAAGTTTGGGGGATTTTGATCCATGAAAAAAAAGTTCCTATTTTTAGTGTTCATTTCATGCCCACTTTATGCATATATTTTGATATTACACTATAAAGGAAGTAATTGTGCATATTTTTGTTTTCAAGTATAAAAATATGATTTTAGAGAAAATGAAGCAAAAACTATGCAATTTTGAGCTAAAATGAGCAAGAAAAACAAATTCTAACTTAACACATATTGATATGTCTTTCTATGCTTAATATCTTTTATTTCTCACATGTTTTTGGATGAAATTATACTTTTGAGAAAGGTTATTATTCTGTCAATCTTGTAGGTGAAGATGCTAGGAACACAACACAACTGAAATGGGGCGAAACAGAGTTGAAATGAAGCAAAACGGAGCAAAATGGTGGAGCTGCGCACAGGGTGGCGCCTAGGCATCAAAACCCGGCACCTAGGCGCCAGAATCATCTAGAAACGGTTATTGGACGGGATTTTAACAACTTTGGGAGTTATTTTGATGGTGTTAAGTAATTTGTAGACCTTCTAGAAGCCTAGAAGTTATTCCTAATATATAGGGCATGTGATACAATGAATCTAGACACATTGGAGCGGTTTAAATTCCGAATAGGTGCGAGCCAAAGTGAAGGGGTGTGACTGTTTGGGCACGGA